>JBBPBS010000738.1:12430958-12458527 GCA_037974835.1 Cicer judaicum
AAAAGATTAAATGAGTTTTTAATCACTACATATATTCTCTTCAAATAATCGTTTATAAACAGTTTTAATTCATGTTTATCATTCAAAATTTTGAATAATTTTTTATTAATATTTTAAAAATATTATAAAAATCTCCTCTAAAAGTATTTAAAAATTCTTTTAAAAAATAAATTAAATATAAATTTTTAAACGCTAAAAATTAAAAAGGAAACATATTTAATCTATCCCATAATAAAAAAAATTATAATTTTGTGGAAACTATTCTTATAATATTTTATACATGTACACAAATAATTAAAAAAATTAATAATACACTTTAAATAATTTATAAATAAAAACTAAAATTATTAACGAAATATATGTATTTATAAAAAAAAAATTATTATAAAAAAAAAAAAAAGAATAATCATAAACCTCTATAGGTTGTTGAGTTATATTCTCTCACCCCTTGTTATCAGTAAATCGCCTTAGCATCGCTTACACTTTTTGCATCTGGTCCTCATTTTCCACACCAAACATTTTCACAAAAAACTTGGAGCGTAGATCCTATTTGTTCCCAAGCAAATATAGACAAATATTCTTTCCGGTCATTTTTTATATAGTCAAAGTTTTTAGTCAATTAACTTTTTTTTCTTTCTCAATGACTTATTTTTAATTGGTAATTTGAGATGCAAAATATAAACATATTCGTTAAATCGAACTATGAATTTGATACCATTTAGTGGGAGAATCTAAAAGAACGTGTGAGAAATATTAGACCAAATATTTTAATATTCATATGAAGTTTTGATACTGTATTTCAACTCAAAAACTTAAAACATTAAGTATATAAATTATCACTCTTATATATTCAAATATTTAGTTAATTCACAGTCACAAATTTAGTTATTTGAAGGGTGTTAGTTCAAAATCTTCAATCTTCTACAAGTAATTGTGATGGTAACAAGTCTATTCAATTTTTTTCTTACCGTTCTTTCTATACAAATGGGTGGAGTGAAATTTTGGCTTGGTTGGACATTCACAACATTTTCCCTCTCTTGATCATGTTTATTTTCTCAAGTATTTGATTACATACTATAAGATGGTGCACGATTGTTTGCATTGTGTTTGGCTGACATGTATTTGTTTTATTATGAAGTCTCTGTAATAAAAACATTTTTAACCAACAAGAATGTTGTAACTCACATACAATTTTGGAGGATGTAAAACTTTTGTCTTCGGCGTGGATTAAATCTAAAAGCATGGCTTTGATTATGATCTTCATCAACAAAGTTCACAACCACTGTAACTTATCTAAATATTGTTAGTGTTTGAGTGTTTTAGATGACTTATCGTTTAGGTGTTATATTATTTTGGTTGCGTTGTGCTTGTTGTTTGTACGCAATTCGTTGAATACTTTATATCTTTTTCTCATTCATAACACACTTTGTGCTACAAAGTGTTTCTCTATGTGTTTGGTTTTTTTTTTTTTAAATTAAAAACAAAAAATGAGTACAACTACCAATTAATTAAATATTTTTTATTAGTTCTTTACAAAAATATCTCATACATACATTCAAATATACCTTAATAGGTCCCACACGCCATGACCCTAACAAACCCTTCACCGTTCATTAATTTAATAAGCAAAGACCATTGGTTTGGCTTGCTCATTCAAGATGCCAAAGTAATCTTTTTCAGCCCCACATCCTTTAATTTGGGTATAAAAACTTCCAGCACTTGAGGAATAGGGTTGAAGCCAAGTGAAGAATGAGGCGTTCCATTTTACTTCTAGTGTTCATAATTGTGTTGGCTGTGTCAAGGCCGAACATAGTAAATTGTAGAGTCCATCCATCCCAAGTAAAAGCCACTCATGATCTTGAACATGTCAAAGGGCTAAAGTTTCTAATGAAAGAGAAGGCCAATCATGTCTTTAGGGTTTTGATTGGTAATCAAGTCCATACCATGTCTTCAGGGCCCAGTGAAAAAGGCCCAGGTCATTAACACAATGTTTCAATTCATGACAAGCTTGGTTGATCACTCTTAGGCATCTTCCAACACTTCAAGATTCTCAGTTTTTTTATCGGATCTCACGATCTGATAATGACAAATGGGATTAATGAATTTATCAGAAACTTCAATACAATAGTATTTTTTTTTACACATTTGAGTAAATATTGTGGGGTGGATAAGTAACCACTTGATTGTTAGTTAGTTTACATTTGGGTTCGTATAATAGATCAGCTTTGTACATCACTTATATTGATAAAAAAAAAAAAGTATGTGACTTATATAGAAAGTGTAATTTTTTGTCTATACAAAATATTTAGGCATATATTTTTTGGCATTTTATTTGTGATGTAAATTTTTTTAAGCTTGGAAAAGGGACAATTATATTAAGAATGGATGTAGAGATTGAAGAAACTAGCTCTGATTCTATAAGACAACCAAATATGCATAGAGTTCGTATCTTGCCCAATTGAGTGATGGGCTTTTAATTGAGATCTCAAACATGCCTGATTTTAGAAATAATTTTGTGACTTCATTTTCCTCTTGTTCTATGATTATTGTAAAATCTCACAACACATCACCCATGCTATTGTTATGCCTGTATAAATTGTCTCATCATAATAGTAAACATTTCTTATTGTGCCACTCAATATGGTTTTCCACCTATTATGGATCTAGGAACTATTAACTCTTCCAAAATCTCTTTGTTTATTACAAAGGATGCAAAATAATATTTCATTTGAAGCATCATATTTGTATTAATTGTCAATATTGCATATAACCCGTTAAGAAATTCAAAGAGATAAATATTAGATATTTTACTCAAATATAATGACCTAAATTATGTCGGCAATTAAGTTGTTTTTAATACTTACATGATTTGGAATGCCGACAAAAAAAGAATATATTAAAGAATCTCAATTGTTAAATGGAGATTGAACAACGCAATTTTTAATATCAAATTGGCTTCAATGATACAATATGAAATATGATTTTTTTGAACTTCTAACTAACGGTTTAAATTTACAACTACATGATCTTAAAGAATCTAATTCCATGTTGTTATTGGTCAAGAATAACATACTATCAAAAAGTTAAAGTCATTTGCTATATAACTTTTATCAAACAATGTATTTTTGGTCTTTATTATTGAATAAAGTTCCGACAAAGTTATACTCTTAAATATATAATTTGTACAATCAACTTCATTAGTAGTTAAAAGGACAATGTTTCGTCTTGTTTCAAAACTATAAAATATCTATATTAAATGAGTTTGAATCTTTCTCCTCAAAGTTATTTATTTTTTGTCAACTCTTAAAAGCTAATTCTAATATGAAATTGTTCAAATATATATATATATATATATAGATTTACCATGGTAAATAAATTTGAATTTCACTTTCAAAAACTAACTTTAAAGGATAAAATTCTCAACACAAGTATATACATTCAACATCCTTAGAACCTTTACAATATGAATCTTTAATAGTTTGGATTCTCTTTGCCAAAGATGAAAGTAAAGAGAATAAGAAAGTGACATTAAAAAAACACATTTTATTAAATCAAAATTATACAAAAAGTTTGAGGAAAATTGAGGGTTAAAAAAAATCCTCCTCACCAAACTTTGTCCCCAAAACATCCTTTGTAAATGGAATGGAGAGCACCGTTGCAAATTTCAACACAACATCCAAACCATGTTTGGCAAAGTCTGATATATATTAATAATCTTAAAACGTCTCTCCTTTTCTCATGTATTAAAAGTTACTATCATCTCAAACATTTCATCACAATAACACATTTAAGGTATCATTTCTTTTAAAGATCAACAATATGTAACAGGTTGTAGGAAAATTGCAACAACCTGTCATTTGTTCTTTGTGTGTCTCTTTTTAGATTCGTGTGGTATGGTGTTTTAAAGTGGTTTGAACTATCAAATGTGTTTTTTTATAGAAGCAATGAATCACGCTAATCAATTTGATGATATTTTTTCACGCAGTCGTGTAATGTGCCAAATAATTAATTCAGTTTGGTTTGCGGTGATGTGGACAATTTGAAAATCAATAAATGAGACAATTTTTCGTTCACATGTTTTGAATGCAAATCTTATTATTGAGCAAATTAAACTTTATCATGGATAATGATCAAATTGCATCTAAAAGGATATTGTTATGTGTATAATCAATAGCGCTTTCAACCTTGGAGTGCATTTGCAGCGTTTGTAGTTAATTGATTTGCTTCTTAGTTGAGTAGTTTAGTTTGTGTTTTTGATTTGTTTTAGTCATACGGTAGAAAAATTGTTAACTTTATTTTGTTCTTATTTTAAGCATTTCTCGTGCTTAGAATATTTTGTTGGAGGTATGCTGCAAATCTTCAATAAGAAGAAGATGAAATTAACGACAATATGAAAGTTGTACAAGTAAATTTCAAAGCTTGTGTATAACACTAAGCTTTAGGTTCGATTCGCCTCCACCAATCTATATATATTAGATGCAAATAAATTAATCGACGAATCTCTTTTAAGATATTTTGAAATCCTTGAAGTGAATTGCACATCAAATCTATCGATCAATGGTAGTTTACATGATAAAGTTTCTTCATTTACTTTTGTACACTAGAGAAAAGAAGAAATGACTTATAAATATTTTTGACTAAATTTTGACTCGTGTAACATGAATTTTGTCTTCTATTTTTTTGCTTTTAAAGTGTTTTTATTTGTAGATAAACTCATATCAATTAGTAAAAGAAAACAATTCACGAAAGAATTTTTAACCTTTAATAATTAATAGATGTATTGGTTTGATAGTTAACTAACTTCATCAAATGATACATTAAATTATTTATTTTACTACATTAATATAACTATTAAAAAAATTTAAATATATATTAGAAATTTTTCTCACATATCTCTTTAATATATATACTTTTAACTTATTAAAAAAATACGCTCAAATAAAACACTATGACAGTGACAAATATTGGACATGGCCTATTTGAAAATTCGGAAGGCCTAGTCCTCGACCGTGCTTAATCTTTTTACACAATTTTCAAAATCATTCTTTACATTCGACTTTTTTTTTTTACAGAAAACGGTGACGATTATTTTTAGAATATTTGTTGATAATTCAAAAAAAAAAAAAAAGAGTCAATTAAAAATTGTATTTTGGAATTTAAAAATTAAAAAATAACTTTTTTTAATACAAAACTTCTTTTGACAAGACTTTTTTATAATGAAAAACTATTTGTGGACACTTTTAATGACTTATTTTTATAATGGAAAACGTTTCCCCGATAAACTCTTGCAAGTGACAATTTACAAATTCATATGCATATTTAACAATTTTCAAAATTTATAAAGCAATTTGTTAGATGATTATAAATTTATCTATTCATTTATTTTTTTAAAGAAAGTTATTTTATTTAACCACACTATCTTTTACCAATACTACATCGAGAAATATTCATATAATCACAACTCTAAATGAAAATTATTTGAACACACTATAAAAATCATTATTAAAATTATTATTTTTTTACTATATATTTTCTTATAAATGCGCTTAAAAAATGCCTCAAATTCGTGTCACACAATACTTTTCTCAACGAAACCCACGGTTTTAAGGCCCATGGTTTTGTTTCATTTTCCTACTATACTCCACCAATCTTGCCATTACTATTTTTGTGGGTGACTTCTTTTTCCACTCAGTTTAATACTCTCAAAAATCTTAAATGTAACTTTAAAATTGATATCTAAATATGTATGTTATATTTTGGACACATTAAAAAAAAATCCCATTTTTTGTGTTACTTTCTCTCCTAATAGTCCTATTCCTTTTCTATTTGTCGCCTTTTAAATACAAGTACTAATCCTCCAACAAATCGAAACATCATGGTAGGACAGTTGACGGCGACAAAACCAAGTCGAAGCGACGAGGTTTTGGACAGCGAGGAACAAGTCAGGATCACAAATGAGATCAAAGCTCAATTCGATGCTTTAAAACCTAAACGACCCATTAAACCCAACAGAAGCGAACCAGAAATTCAAACCCCCGTTGACTCAACCTTGTTTTCACACAACATACCAGAGCTTCAAAAACTTCAATCTCTTCAATCTACTAACTCTCTCGCTATACTTTCCTCTGAGAATTTGGTGTATCCGCAAGATGAGTTTGTGGAGACTCACTATTACAAGGAGTTGTTGTCCATTGATAAACAGCATCATGCGGTTTGTAATTCTATGTTTCTTTTTTAAACTTTTTAATTAAACTAAATTTTTGGACAATCTGTTTCTGTTATGTTTAATTTTGTTTTGTATTGAAATGAAAACAGACGGGAAGTGGGTTTATAAAAGCGGTGAGAGAAGGTGGTGAAAATGGATTTGAGATTCAGTTATCTGCAAGCTATGTTGATGTTGGTGAAATTCAATTCAGAGGGTATAAAAGTAATCCTGCTACAAATGACTGGGTTCCCAACCTTGATCATTTATATGATATGATGTATTAATTTAGAGAGACAAAATATCTTAATATATATATATATATATATAATTTGAAGTTTGTAGTAGTTTTTATTGTTCCTTTTTTTTTTTTAACAGATTTTCGTGTCTACGAAGCCGAATAGAAGCGAGAGCACCTAGATCTTTGTTTATTGCTTGGTGTCTGGTGGTGGGAGTGGGAGTCAACTACCGTGACCATATTATGTCTAAAGTAATAATAAATATAATGATAGAAAAGAGTTTGATAATGCAACGATGTTTGTCATCCACAAATTCTAGGATATAATAAATAAAAAATAGTGTTTATTGATATTATAAATTTTTTTATTAACATTTTTTTTAATTTGTATATATATATTATTATAATATCTATTAAAGATTAAAATAAGAGTTTTAATATATACATAATATTTAATTTTAATAATATTATAAAATAAGTTAATTTTTCAACGTAACATCAAATCATTGCTTTTTAAACGCCTAAAATACTCTATTGTTCAATTTGATCCATCCTACCATTGTAGTTGTCTATAATTTGTATCATTATCCAAATTATAGGAGTTTGTGTTGGTAAATTATCGTATTTATTATTTGTTGAATTATCCTATTAAATAAAGGCATTGTAGTAAAAAAAATTAGGCACAGTAGATAGACTAAAAATATATAATTAATCATTCTTGAAAATAAATACACACCAACGTCAAAACATTTCTTTTTTAAACATAACATTTTTCAGTAAAAAAAGCTTACAAAAATTAATTAAATAAGTATCATTCAATAGAATGGCCTCAAGACACCAAAGAAAACTTCTCAACTTCTGCAACATTATGCAAAAGGCTAATAATTGAAAATCTTGTTGATTATTGGTCGGGCTTTGCATTGGGCCTCTAATGGAATGGCCTTGGGCACCACAGTTCCACTTCCTTCACTCATGTCAAGTTCTTCCTTCCCAATCCTTTTCCACTCAAAGCATTGAATCAACGAGCCCAAAGTTAAGCCCAAAGTTCTTAAGGCTAAGCCCGACCCAGGACAAGCCCGTCTCCCCATCCCAAAAGGAATAAAGCCACGAATGTCCCCTTGGCCATTCTCAAACCTTTCGGGCTTAAAGCTCATTGGGTCAGCCCACAAATTTGGATCCCTATGAATAGCCCATGCATTTACCATCAACATGGTGTTACGTGGCACATCATAGCCTCCTATAGTACAATCCTGTGATGATAAATGTGGCAACAACATTGTTGCCGGTGGATGCAACCGCAAAGTCTCGGAGATAATGTTTTGAAGATATTGTAATTTGGTAGCTTCTGCTTCCTCAATTAAGTGCTCTTGTCCAATGTAATTGTCCAATTCAATCTTTGCTTTTTCCAAAATTTCTGGATGGTTTAATAAATTAGACATGGCCCACTCTAATGTTATAGATGAAGTTTCTGTTCCAGCCACTATCAATGCCTGCAATACAAAACAAGAAACATGTCATGTATACTTTTTTAATTTAATCTGTATCTATATTTATAAAAGGGTGAAGTAATAAATTTGGATAATAATAATAATAATAATAATAATAATAATAATAATAATAATAATAATAATAATAATAATTGACTCACCATAATAAGCGCTTTGATAATTTGGTCACTATAATAATCAGGTTGTGATTCTTGCAATGAAAGTAGATGATCAATCATGGTATTCAAATTTTTGTCTTTGTTATTACGATGCTCGTCAACGAGTCCTTGAAAAAGTGCATCCATTTTCTCCCCAATCTTTTTTAACTTCTTATTGTCACCACTAAAATCAAACAACTTGAATAAAGGCACAAAATCACCAAGGTTGGACCCCAACCCAAACTTTTGCATCTCGTTCATGATGTCTCTAAACTTCTTTGCCTCCTCACCACTTGTTCCATCGGATTCTTCACCATAAAACCGTTTACCACAAACCATTCTCATAATAGTGTTAAATGTTAACTCACTAAAAAGAGACCTAAGCTCAACTTTTATGAAATCTTTGTGAGAGTTTTGAGCAAGTTTTTTAATCAACCTCATCGTCTCGTCTTTTCGGATTTCCGAAAAGGAGTTGAGACGATAAGTGGAGAGTATTTCAATTGAACTTATACGACGTAAGTTGCGCCAAAGATCTCCGTACGATGTGGAAATCATGTTTGTGTTGTTGTAGGCAAGATACTTGGTTTTGGTCGAGTGAATACGATTTGCAAAAATGATGTCGTTTTTGGCGAAACATTCTTCTACAAGAGATGCTGAAGAAACAACTACTACTGGTTGAGATCCAAATTTAAGATTGAAAACTGGACCGTATTTTTTAGAGAGATTGTAAAAGGTGTGATGAATTGGTTGTTTAACTTGATGGAGGTTGCCAATTATGGGAATAGAAGGTGGGGATGGTGGAAGTTTTTTGAATTTTCTTTTGAAAAATAATAATTTTGTAGTGATGAGAAAAAGAGAAAGGAAAATTATGTAGGTAAGAAAGTTGTATTCCATGTTTGCAAGTAAAGTCTTTTGTGGGAGTAATTGGAATAATGGATACAATTCGGACCATGAATACATGTGTATATATATATAGACTTAATATTTATGAAAAGTATAACATGACTAAAGCCGCCGTAAAAAACTTCCCAACTCCAAGCCCCTTTACTTTTTTATTTTATTATTAGTTTATCTATTAAAATAATCTTTTACTTTTTTATTTTATTATTAGTTTATCTATTAAAATAATCTTTTAGGATCTTTTAATTTCGGTCCGTTATTTCATGGGGCATAAGAGAGGAGGTTCTAAAAACAAATTAGAAACTTTTCATCAAAAAAAAATTAGAAATTTTTTATCGAAAAAAATCAAAAAATTTTAATCGAAAAAAAGTCAGAAATTTTTTATCGAAAAAAATCAAAAACTTTTATCGAAAAATTTAAAATAAAAAATAAAATAAAAATTATCGATGAAATAATTGAAAAACTTTATTTTCAAAAAAAAATTGGCCTAAGCCTATAAATTTTTAGGGGACTTTTAATTTAAGGGGTCTTATTTTTTTAGACATTTTAAATTATTAATTTTTTTTGACCCATCCAAATATAGACTAAGACCATAATTAAAGAATTTGTCAAATTGATAGCTCTAACCATCACATCAACGAGTAAAATAATAATTAAAAAGGTGAACGTTATTTTATCAACTTTGATTTTAGTAACTTTAATTAAAGTTGGACACGGCGTAGCATTACACTTGGACACGGCAGAGCGTAGAAATTTCTTCCAACAATTATGTTATGAAACTTTACAATATTAATTAAATTAAAATTACTTTTGATGTTTTCATTATTGCAATTTAGTGATATAGTATATTGAACGAATACAATTTCTAATGTCTATTTCTAGTTATAATTTATTGGTCCATCCTCAATTTTAACTCATCAAATCATCATAATATAACAACAAGTTGATTAGGGGTTCAAATTTTACAAGATAAATTGTATAACTATGGTTTACTTAATAAAGAATTGTTTCGCAGCTACATCGCGGGACAAATCCACTTTGTTTTTTTAAAAAATAACTGAAATAAGTTTTCATACCTCTTTGGTGGTTCTTGAAAAATAGTGTCATATTTTAATATATGTTGCATAAATGTATTAATCAATCATATTATTATTTATTATTATTTCCTTTTAATAAAACAAAATTAACTTATATATAATTATTTAAAAATATATTTACCTCTTAACACACATAATTATATAGTATATTTTACTCTAAAACAAATAATTATATTAATTTTAAATTATATATTATTATTTTATACTTAATAATATATTAAAATTGCACATATTAGGATCTGGATTAAATAAATATGCAAATTTTTTAACTTTTTCTATACAGTTTTACTTAAATACAAAAACCATAGAAAACATGACCATCCGGTGTTTTATTATATCGGGACCATAGAAGTCCCCTTATAAAATACTATCAATAGTTTATGAAAAAAAAAATCTAATTTTTTTTCTATAAATACAAATGTCTAAATCTTAAAGAGTTACAAAGAAAGTGATATTTTATACAAATTGATAAAAAATTTGAGATTTCATCTATCATTCATTAAAATAAAATAGTGAGTGTTGTTATTTGCCAGCACTTTTTTATACACATAAGTTTATTCAAAAGGATTACATGCTCCAAATGCATCCATTTTCAACAACTCATAATATCATCATTCAAGATGATTTACATCATGTTTTTCACTAGATTTCAAACAACAAACTAAAAAACATTCTTAATCAACATTGGATTACGCACTTTACACATGGCTTCCAAGGAAATCTTTTTAGGCATGGTGATTCCTTTTTCTTCAGTCATATCAATTTTTTCTTCACCAATTAGTTTCCACTCAAAACATTGAATCAATAAGGCTAAAGTTAAGCACAAAGTGCGTTGGGCCAAGTTTTCCCCAGGACAAGCCCTTCTTCCAAGCCCAAATGAAAGTAGTTTATTTACCTCATCTTGTTTCTCAAATCTCTCGGGCTTAAAACATGTAGGATCACTCCACAATTTTGAATCTCTATGAATGTCCCAAACATTGACCAGTAAAATTGTGTTTTTTGGGAAGTCATATTTTCCTAAGGTAAAATCCTCGGAAGACAAATGAGGCACTAATAGTGGAGCTGCAGGATGTAATCGAAGTGTCTCATAGATAATGTTTTGAATATAAGGAAGTTTTGGAGTGTCTGGCTCATCTACTAAGCGATTTTGTCCTATGTGAGTGTCTAATTCATTTTTTGCTTTCTTCAATATGTTTGGATGATTTAATAAATTAGACATAGCCCATTCTAAAGTTAAAGATGATGTGTCTGTTCCAGCAAGTAACATAACCTGTAAAATCCACTAAAATATTAATATTATTACAACAAATGAAGAAATATATATATATATATATATATGGTTACCTTCTTTTGATGCATTTGTAATTCAATTTAGTAAAGTGTTAATAATGGGTCCAATTCTCCAACTAATGCTGCCCAAATACTTACATTTTTGTATAAAATGATCAATCAAAGTATAGTTAGACTCTTTGTCTAATTTTAGAATACTATCTTCATCTAGTAATTAAAGCATTAATTAATGGGTTCAGTTCTCCAGCTAATTTTTGTCCAAATACTTTATTTGCATAAAATGATCAATCAAAGTATAGCAAGCCTCTCTAATTTTACAATACTATCTTTATTTTCTACTTCTCACATTTAGTAGGATGTATTCTTGAGTAAAAAGAAATTAGGATGCATTGTTTAAAGTGTATGACTGATTAACCTAATTGTTTAGCAAGAGACATCAAATAAATTATATGTACATGGTTTAGATTTAGAGTTCAATTTCTAACACACATTTTTCACTCCTCTAACATACATGTTAACTAGTAGTATTTCAATATAAAAAATTTATTATTTTAATAAAATATTAATATATAGAGGGCCAGAAAATCAAATTATACTAGTATTATTATAAAAGTAAATTTAGATGTTTAAAGTGAAAAATATACTTCGAAATATAAAAATTAAACTAATATTTACTAGTTGTAATGGAAATAATTTTAACGACTTTATTTATAACTTTATGTGTATTTCTCTAAAATGTATAATTTATTACTTCAATGAGTCAAATTCATACGTGCTAAAATCATGTTTCTCTTGTAACTTAGAAGAGGATCTATAATGAAGGGTCTCTCTTTTGAGCAATTAAATTGGTCTTATTTAAATTTTTTTAAATCTTATATAAAAGAGGATATATTCTCCTTATTAAGATATTTTTCATTACTACTGACATCTCTGTCCTTTTGTTGCACACGTTATTTCTTTACATTTGTAACCTCACCCTCTTTCAATTGGATGGAATCTTTGTACTGATCATACCACTATCATATAGGTGGAATGAATTCCCAAACTAGTGCTAGAAATATTTTGTATGTAGCACTGCAATTTCCTACTACGTAACGTTGGTGGTCACACTCACACAAAAATGTCATACACTCACACTAACCCATCAACCTAATTCACTTCGTTCTTATCTTCTTTTCAGTCTTTTAATTATATTCTATTCCAAACTTAATTACTCAATAACCGTAAAACATTTGGTTACTAATATGAGTTTAATGGATACTCCACCATCTAATACAAAGTTACTATGGTGTCATGTCATATATCATCAATTTCAAATATATTTGTGGTTTGATGATTTATAAGATACTAAGAGGATCGGTCCAAAACAAATACTAAAAGGATGTTTTAGTAAAAATTGATTTACATTAACATATATCCTTTATTTTATTTATTAATAATTTTAAATATTTAATTAAATAAAATTAATTAATTAAATATATAATAAACCCAAATGAAACATTCCACACCTTAATAATCACATCATTAATAATAAAATATTGTAGAAATATTTTATATATTAGAGTATAAGTTCAAATCAAGACACATAATTGATCTAAGATAAACCGTGCGTAAAAATGAATAAATTATAAATATTAACAATAATAGTTGATAATATTTAATGTATAATTTAAAAATAATTAAGTTTTATGTCTAAATTTATAATTTATATGACTAATAAATTATATTATTAAAAGTTAAATGAAAAGTAAATATAGAAAAAAAATTGTCAAAAGAAAAAGTAAATATGGGAGAAATCAATTTGCTTATATTTTATTGTATTTAAAAAAAAATTGCTTATATTCTATTAAAAAATCTGAGTTAATTTTTTATATATTTTATTTTGAAAGGAATATTACTTTAAGAAAAAGATGTACATGATTGCTTACCATAATGAGTCCTTTGATGATTTGATCGGTATAATATTCAGGTTGTGATTGTTGTTGCATTAAGAGATGGTCAATCATAGTATTAGCATTCATCTTTCTAGAACGATGCTCATCAATAAGCCCTTGTAAAAAAGCATCCGTTTTCTTACTAATCCTCTTAAGCTTCTTCTCCAAACCATCAAAATCAAACCACCTTAAAAAGCCCAAAAAATCACTAATGTTATTTGCACCTCCTAAAACCACAATCTCTTTAAATATCTCTCTAAACAACCTCGCTTCCTCAGCATCACTCACATCACAATCATTACCATAGTACCTCTTCCCCGACACCATTCTCATTACAGTATTAAAAGTCATTTCCGAAAACATTGTTTTAAGTTCAACTTCACAAAACTCATCATACGAGTTTTGTGCTAGCTTTTGTATTAATCTCATAATTTCATCTCTTCGTATTTCCAAAAAGGAATTTAAACGTTGAGATGAAAGAACTTCGAGTGATAATATACGACGAAGATTGCGCCAATGATCACCATACGGAGAATGTACTATGGTAGTGTTGTTGTAGGAAATATATTTGCCAGTTAAAAAATGAGGTCGGTTTGCTAAAATGATGTCGTTTTTGGTAAAACATTCTTGCGCTGTCGTTAACGAAGAAACGACAACGACAAGACGAGAACCGAACCAAAGGGAAAATATATTGCCGTATTTTTGGGATAAGGTGTGGAAAGTGCGGTGGAGTGGTTGTTTGAGTTGATGAAGGTTTCCAATTATAGGAAGACATTGTGGGCCCGGTGGAAGGTTTTTGAACGTTCTTCTTCTTGTGTGGAATATGAACTTTGAAGTGATAAAGATAAGGAAAAGGACAAAGACGAGGGAGAGGGAAAAATAATTCATTGTTTGGTTGATTATGTGTGACACTTGTGTTTGAGTTTTGTTATGAAGTAATGTGAAGTGGTGGATGATATGATATGATGCTATATACTAGTAATCCACTTCGTCGTGTACTTATAGTACAAATAAGAGTGGCTTTTGGTTACGTGTAATGATAGTACAAATAATAGTGACTTTTGGTTACGTATGAGCTTACGTAAGTTTCATACCATTACAAGGGGCGAGAACGTGCATGTGATTAGATGTCTCAAAGTTAATGCAACATATTCCAAAAGAAATTTTTTTCACCGAAATAAGTCTTTCTATAGCCATCAAATTTATTGTCACAAATGTGTATGATTTGTCAAATTAAAAAAAAAAATTGATTGTGTTGTGCGGGTTATTTTTCGGCAAAAACTTTTAGATTGTAATAATTGATTCTGTTGTGCTGGTTATTTTTCGTCAAAAACTTTACGATGTAATTT
Organism: Cicer judaicum; assembly: GCA_037974835.1. Classification (NCBI taxonomy): domain Eukaryota; kingdom Viridiplantae; phylum Streptophyta; class Magnoliopsida; order Fabales; family Fabaceae; genus Cicer; species Cicer judaicum. The sequence continues at coordinate 12,445,614 of JBBPBS010000738.1, forward strand.
TGGGTAATTTGTATACAATTAATAAAATCAGCTATGTGTTATTTAAGAATTTTCTTGCTTCGATCAGAAAAAGAAATTGATAAGAATCAAGAAAAAGATTCCAATTCGGATTCATTGAATTTTGGAGAATTATAGACTATTTTAGAGAATTATTTTAAGAGTATAAGGTTCGGACTATACATACTATAAATAATTTAAAAAATATAATTTATTAATATCTGATTTTAATTTATTTAATTCAGAGAACACGTAATATTTACGAGATAATCATTAATATCTAGACATGTGTATAAGATTGAAAATGAGTTGAATTATTGATTAAAAAGTTTAGTTACTGATATATCAAAAAAGTTGAACTATAATTTAAATTTAATTCATTTAATTAACAAATTATGACTTCAACTTATTTAATTCATGAACTAAGTTCAACGAATTAATTATTAAGTTGAGTCTCCAAATATATTTGAGTTGACTCAGTTCATTGGCAATCTTATATATATATTGTAGATTTTTGTATTTAAAATCATCAAATTTATTATTATTTAGAAGTTAATTTATATTTAAATGTTATAGTGTCGAATATAAGATAATAAATATTATAGTTGATGATAATTTAAATTCTATCATTATTTATAACTATGATATAATCCAATGTTTAGAATTGTCTTATTATCGGGACGAGATTTTTATAAATGTGATTTTGAAAGAACGAAATTTACACTATAAATTTATATATACTTGACAAAAATTTTAACTTTTAATGATCATATGCTTTTAACTCTATTATTGAACATGATACAAATAACTAAGTGTGTAAATAAAATGTAACTCAAAAACTAAACTAAAAAAAAAAATCAAAAGATTCAAACCGAAATTGGATTAAACTTGAATTAAACTTAATTTAAATGAATATATTTTTGCAAGAAAAATGTTAGTTTAAGGTCAAATAATTAGATAACTCCAGTAAAAAAAAAAATACCATGTTGAAAGATTAAGTAATTAAGATTGGACTAGTTAGTTTAGTTTAGTAGGAAAAAAAAGTTTGACACCTAGATTATAATATGGCCTCACATCGCCGTCGTCACCGCATCGATTTTTACACGGTGGTCTCGCTCCTATAGCAAGTTCTGTTATCGTCTGTGTTTTCTCCTTTCAACTGTTCCGTCTCTTACCCTCATTCTCCATCGAAGACGATGGCGTTTTTTCGTGGACTTCATAGGTTTTCAAGAAATCTTAAACTTAGTCGCAGTTCGAATGGATGTCGGTGGTTTCAATCCAGTCGACACCGGAATCACCAATTTCTTTCATCGCATGATTCTCAGTTACCCACAGACTCCACTGCAAAGGTACTTTATGCCTTAATTTTATGATTTTTCGTTCCGAATTTATTTCGTAAGGTTGTGGAAATATTTATGTAATAATCCTAATTCTAATCATTTTTGTTTGTACCTCGATTTAGTCTCTCATATAGTTCACTCCTTTTAATGCATTTTTTTCTCTCTTTGGATTAGAATGATTTTTGCAATGAGTCATTTGAGATCAATATATGATAATTGATTTTATGATTCTATTAATAATTTACTTGATTCCCTAATTAATTAGTTTACTAATTTTAGTGCTTCCCTATAATTGGACTTGAAAAGTAACCAAACCATGTTTTGTTGTAACTTTTAAGTTTTGATAATGACATTTGGTTTGGTTACTTATAGATTTTCCTTTTGTAGAATTGACTAGTTACTAGTGGCAATTAAATATTAACTATGGATGATCTTGTGAATAAATAGATTATTACTGTTGTTGCTATTGTAGTTTTGAATTGACATGTATGAATCTGAGCGGTAAATCATGAGTGAGGTTAGACATGAACATCTTTCTTTTGGTTTTTTTAATTGTGAAAGTTAAGGAAAATGTATTGATTTTTATGGTCTTAATATTCCGGTTCTCAGAGGAAATGAGCTATGACAATGTGGAGTTTGTTTCTGAGAGTTAAGTAAAGTTTAACTAAAGAATTGTTCTAGTCAGGATTCGAACTCGGGTACTATTAACCGGTTTGACCTTAACTTGAAGTTCATTAACCACTTGTTGAGGGTATAGTTGATTCATTGCGTAAAGGGAAATTTTGAGATACTTTGGGTTTAAACACAGCATTGCAAATTTTCTACTAGAAACCAAACATACACTAGATGTCTAGATCCAGTTTGCACATTTTAGATTATCATGCTCAGGAAAAATAATTCAGTCCTATGGGAGCATTTATTACTTCTATTAGTATACTAAACAAATACTTGACGTGTATGGTTAGGTTTTTTCTGTTTTAATTTTGTTTTTTAGAGAGAGAAAGATTAAAGAAAGCTGTCAAGGCAAGGGGGTGATTATGAGTCACGACGTACAAATTATCTCTATTGCATAAAGTCTCTCTACTTAGGCTCCGTTTGAGAGTTTAAAGGGGGAGCAAATGAAAGAACTTTGGGAGGAGGGGAGGAGCGGGAAAGAGAGAGAAATCTATCACTTTATTTGAGAGTGTTTATGTAGAGAATGAGAAGAAAAGGCTTATGATTAATGTTGAAGTTGTGAGATTATAGAGAAAAGGAGAACATAAAATAATAAGGGTTTGAATATTATTGATAATAGTTTTATACTAACTTGATTACGAAAGACTCAATATTAATTTTTATTTATAGAGAAACATAGACTCAATTCTAAATCATGAACAAATGATAATAATAATAATAATAATAATAATGAGAGATATTCTAAGATATCTCTATGATTATAAATGGATCATAAGAAATAACTCAAGATATTTTAATATAATATAAAAGATCTTATAAGATATTTTCTAATATTCTGACACTCCCCCTCAAGCTAACGCTTACTAAGCTTTAGTCTGTTACAAAAAAACAATGTTTTGCTCCTCAAAATAATAAAAAAAAGATGGAAAGACAACTCAGGAATGTAGGTGAAGTCGAAGAAAATTGCTATAAATACAGCCTAGCCATATAGCCGAAATGATCATTAGCATGAGAGAAATTGATGGCAAGCAATTGAAAAAGCAAGGTCTGTCCTTCTAAAAAACTGCATTTGGAAGCTTCAAACCAATAATATCAGAGACTCAAAATATTTAAATTTGAATTTGCTTTAAGGAGAGAGAGACATGCATCAGGGAGAGAAAGGCATGGCTAGTACATCTGGGACAAAGATGGGGCCAGTGTATCTGGGACAAAGATGGGGCCAGTGTATCTGGGACAAATTGCCAAGTTGTATGCATGTGGCTCAAAAGAAAAAACTTAAAACAGATCTGGAAGCAAGAAGAAAAACTCAATCTAGACGACTGAAAAAGTTATGCCGGAAGGCGGACAGACGCACCTGTGCTCGAGGCTGTTGGTGGCGGCGCATGAGATGAACACGCGGATCTTGGAGGCACATGAGCGTGCGTGGAGCAACTTTTGACCTAAAAAAATATGGGTTGTGTAGATTGGGAGATTCTGCACACAATGGAAGTGGTTGTGTCGGAAAACTTTTCCAGCAGCAGCAACGATTGTGGGCTGAAGTGACAACAGTCAGAAAAAGGAATGATCGAGCTAGAAAAGATAAACTATGATGATATTCCCAAACTGTTGGGAACTCAGCAGCGGAATAGAGGCGAGATCGTTCAAGGAGGATCGAAATAGACTCTGATACCATGTTGAAGTTGTGAGATTATAGAGAAAAGGAGAAAAGAAAATAATAAAGGTTTGAATATTATTGATAATAGTTTTATACTAACTTGATCACAAAAGACTCGATACTGATCTCTATTTATAGAGAAACATAGACTTAATCCTAAAGTATCTTGAGCCAACTTTTGGGGTTTAGTTAGGCCTAGTTCAAAATTTTAAGATAGCATAAGAGCATCTCCTAAATGTGCTATTGAGCCATCGATATTTGTCCACACTCTTGATGTCTTGTCTTAGGCATGAGGAAGTGTTCTTATCGGTCCACCCACATTTTTCCATGTACCAAATGTCCAATATTAGGCGTGAGGGAGGAGGCGTGTTGAGATTCCGTATCAAATAGAGATATGCCCAAAATAAGTCTATGTAAGGTTTGAGCAATCCTCATCTTTTGAGCTACCTTTTGGAGCCTTAAATTGATTTAAAATGGGACTGGAAAGCTTGTTATATAATGGTTGAATTTTTGTTTAGTTTCATTTCTATTGTTTCTCTATTAGTTTGGTGGAGGAAAACCTTTTTCTAGTTGTTTTAGTAGAAAAAAATTGGGACAACAATTTGTTACTAATCATCATTAGTATTAATCCTATTAAATACCATGACCCAGAATTATATTTCTCTAATAACTTGTTTTTATCTAGAAATATTATTTGAGTCATTGAATCCTACTTGTATATGTATCTCGTGAGATGCAGATTATGGCAAGTTTAATCTTTTCAAAGGGTCTACCAGCATTGCATAGTAGTAGATATCAAATCCATCATCAAAGCAGCTCCATTTCTGAGGTTAGTTCCTCTATGTTCTTTCTCTGTATACTTGTCTGAGTGCCACTTTTATGAGGATCGTTATTTCAATTTGTTTCAAAACAATAGAATATTTTGGTTTCTTTACATATAAACTTCTGTATTCTGTAGGTTTTTAACAAAATGTAAGCACATAATTTGAGATTTCAGATTGCATCATTTACACATTTCTTTGTTGAGGTATTCATAAAATTAAAACGTCATTGGGAGCAATTTGAATTTTTTGAGCAATACTGATAAATTTACTGATTAAAAATTTCAAGATATAACCGGGAACGTTCTCATCAGTCATCTGCAGTTTTACACTCATAACTTATTTATTCATTCCTAACCTTCCATATCCTGTTGTCAGGAAGAACTTGATCCGTTTTCACTGGTTGCTGATGAATTATCACTTGTTGCCAACAAATTGCGAGCAATGGTAGTTTCTGAGGTATTGGGTCTGTCCTTTATTTTTTTCAAATGCAAGTCTGCTTGGAAGTAATACAAAACTCAGATATTTTCTGTTTAAAAGTCAGGTCTAATTTACAGTGAAATGTGGTTTTATATGACAGGTTCCTAAGCTTGCCTCAGGTGCTGAATACTTCTTCAAAATTGGGGTGGAAGGAAAAAGATTCCGTCCCACAGTAAGAATATTCTTAATCATAACCTTATCTTTTTATTTCTCACGCTTCATGAATTGTTACTTCAATATGGATTGAATTAACGTGGGAGGAACTTTACTAGTTACTACCATCAAGATTTATGCTTTGACAAGCTATGAAGTTGTTGATCATTCATCTGCCTTTGAAATTTCTTTATGAAATTACTTTATTCCATGTATAGGTTAACATGTTCCTATTTAAGACACATCAGCGGGCTTTTCTATTATTGTGCTCGTTTTTGTACAATTTATGAAATACGATCACATTGACACATACAATTAGGTCAAATATTGTGAAAAAAGGAAACACAATCCTTCTTTTGATTATGTCACACACAGACGGGGTTTATTTAACTATAGCTACAATGCTAACTCATGTTATTCTTGTTTATTTATTTATTTCATGTCTAGGACTATGATATCTTTCCGTCATACTCTTTATATTTACTTGAATGTTAAACGTAGTAAATTTTGCAGAATTGTTAAGGTATTGTTGCCACGTTGGTTGGAGGGGAGGGAAGGGAAGATTTGTAAGTTTGTGTTTGGTTCAAATTGTAGGAGGGGATGGGAGCAAAATCCCTCCTGAAGTTGATTTTGCTCTCCCTCCATTTGGGGGGATTTGGAGGGGCTCTATATAACTAAAAAACCATTTAAAATCTCTCCCATCCCCTTAAACCAAACACAAACCATTAAAAATCCATCCCTTCCCCTCACCTCCCCTCCACTCTGTTGAACCAAACAGACCCTTATAATGCCTATATTTTTTACAGGCTGTATGTGTTTTGTTCATTCTTTTCTTATTTGGTCTGCCACGTGTCCTGTTGCCAATATTTGACATATGAAATACACCCTACTTTTTTTCCAACATAGCTTAAGGATTAATGTAACTTGGTTTTTCTTTTAGCTGTTAGTGCTCCTTGTTTATTTAGTTTTTATTCATGCAATTAAACCATATGGTTTATGACAGAATGTATAATTTGAGAGTATAGTCTGATATCTTTATGCTTTTATACACATGACTTGGGTTAATGGGTGGTTACTTATGCAGGTTATATTGTTAATGTCAACTGCATTAAATCTACCAATACCTAAACCACCTCCTCCCAATGAATTAGGAGGTACTTTTACAACTGATCTACGGTCAAGACAACAATGCATAGCTGAAATAACAGAGATGATTCATGTTAGTCCTTTAGAATTTTTCCTTTATTAATTAAATAATAATGCTTCCATTGTACTGTTGATTATCTTAAGGAGCATAGATACATATTAATTATTATTTTGTGGTACTCATTTAGGTTTTTTTTTTATGCTTATAACTTGGTTTGATAATATCACTATTAATTTCTTATTATCTAAAATGGCAAATAATGTGAGACATTAAAATATTCCAAACGTAACACTTATTATGAGATGGAGGGAGTACCATTTCTTGTTTACTTGATTGTGCCAGTTCCTTTTTACCAACACTTTCTTGCTGGTACCATGACCCGCTGTTATTCAATTTTTAAACTTGCTTGGTTTTCAGTTACGGATCTATGGTTTTTGGCTTATGATTTTATGGTTAATTTACTACGAAAAACAAGATATGTAGGAGGTCAGCATGCATGACATGAATAGCTGCCTATTGCCCATAATAGTGATAAACAATTTCAAAAATATTTGGACCAAGCAACAATACCACTACTATTTGTGTGTTTGTGTTCACGTCCATACCCAATTCAATGCATGTTTGCAGTGAAGCAACAATTGGCAGCTTTATTCCTACCGCACAATTAGAGGATCCTGACGCAATTCCAAACACTCTATGTAGTTTGACCCCTAAAAATTCAAATCGTGCAGCATAACTGGATTTGTTCATTGCATCACTTTTATTACCTAAAAATTTCATACAATTTAGTAATTTACATTCAAGTAATATATTGACTACTCCTTTATGGTCTCCATCGTTTGTTCCTCTTAATAAGAGAATGAAAATGGCTTTTTTTGGACTTTTCTCTTTTAGACTAGCTGCCTGCTGCCCCCTCCTCTGAAAGAATTGGTAGTTGTTTAAGCATACTGTTTACTTGGAAGTTCCCAATAATATTGAAGTACAATTTTTGGTGCATACTTTCGCTCAGCCTTATTCTTTTCAATTTTAGTCCCTCATCCAACTAGAAAATGGGGAAAAAATAATTTTCATAAAACTTAACAGTGTCATAATTTTGCAACAGGTGGCTAGCCTTCTTCACGATGATGTTTTGGATGATGCAGAAACTAGGCGCGGTATTGGTTCACTAAATTTTGTGATGGGCAATAAGGTATGTATATAAACTTTTGTTCATTTTTCTTGTATAGTATTTACCATTTCTTCATGATTGTTCAATGATATTCTCTACAGTGGGTGTAGCCTTACTGAGGTGGTTGTTTTTGTATGGTCTGTATTACTTTTGATGTAGTTAGCAGTGTTGGCTGGAGATTTTTTGCTTTCTAAGGCTTGTGTAGCACTGGCATCTTTGAAAAACACAGAGGTAAGGTCAAAGGTGAATAGGTTATATTTTGGAATATGTTACGTAAAGATGCTCTTAGTTTCCTTGATGATGAAATATTTTATTTGTCTAAGGACTGTATCTCCGTAGGTTGTCTCTTTGTTGGCAACAGTTGTAGAACATCTTGTAACTGGGGAGACTATGCAAATGAGTACTACATCAGATCAAAGGTTTAGGTAGGTTTTCTGTGTCACGAATGCATCTATGTTATCTACACATGTGAAATTAATCCTCATGCACAAACAGTAACACATTATTGTAGATAAGTCGTAAGAATGCATTTGAATCTGTAGACACCTATAAGGAACTTAAGGTATCTTTGATTTCTGACATTGTTACTACTTTCAGTATGGAATATTATATGCAAAAGACATACTACAAGACTGCATCTTTGATTTCAAATAGTTGCAAGGCAATAGCCATCCTTGCAGGCCAAACAGCAGATGTTGCAATGCTTGCTTTTGACTATGGAAAAAATCTGGTTTGTTCATTCTTCAATTTAAACTTTTAAGTATGATGGTGCATTCCTGTTGTAAGTAGTATGCATAAAATGTGATTCTTTGCACAAATAAACAAAATTGAATATTTCTGGATGACATAACTTCCTCATTTCTAATTTTTTTTCCTCCAGGGATTGGCATTCCAATTGATTGATGACGTGCTTGATTTCACTGGCACTTCAACATCCCTTGGAAAGGGTTCTTTGTCAGACATTCGCCATGTAATTTCACAATTTCTTCTGATTCTAAATTTCACCTGTCTCAAGTTTGACTTTTCAGCATAATAGTTCAAATTATTTTGATGAAGCCTGTTTATGATTCTTCATTTTTATTAGTTGCATTGCATGAATGTTATGCCTGTCCATGATATCTGTAGTCTCAACTTCATCATTAAACAGTTTGCTGTGGTTACAATTTCATCTAAATTTTCTTGCTTCCTGATTTATGTCTGTCTTTGATACAGAGTTTGTATGATAACACCTATTATTGTCCTAAAAATTAATGCAGGGAATTGTAACAGCTCCAATATTGTTTGCGATGGAGGAGTTCCCTCAGTTGCGTGCAGTTGTTGAAGAAGGCTTTGATAGTCGAGAGAATGTTGATCTTGTAAGTCAATATTTGCTTGGCTGCACATATCTCGTCATACTAAACAAAGCAAGAACGTAACTACCCTGAAATATATGGCTTGGTGAACCAACCTATCAAGAACGAAGGGACTCTTTGGTTACTATTTTCATTGTTTTACATGTTTTCTATTTCTCTTACAAAAATGCCACCTTATTTTCACTTTTCCCCCTATTTTTATTGCTTTGCATAGTGAGGAAAAAAATTGGATCATATTATGGGACATCAATATAATTGTTGAGAGTGTGATAGGATTGCTAACAGAGTGTCAAATTAGATGAGATAAGACATGAAAATATGCTTATAAGTGAGAGACCTCCTTCACCTTACACTTTGGTTTTGTTGGATTGAGCTATGTCTCGCTTAAATTTTAATATGGTATCGAAGTCTATCTAAAATTCGTCACGCCACATGCAATCATCCCACTTGGGTCACGTTTCAGATGTCTAGTCCTCACACTCTAGATGTCTAGTATTGAGCGTGAGGAGAGTATGTTGATAGTCTCATATTGGATGAGATATGACCTAAAAATGTGTTTTAAGTGGGAGGTAGGTATTCCTCACCTGAACTAATAGCCTTAGTCCTTTATGATTTTTTTGTTCTTTGGGTAAAATATATATTTATGTATAGTTTCTTTTTAAATGTCAAGTGCAAGTATTAATTAGTATTTAATCGAGGGTGAGGTTTGAGCCCTCTTGCTACTCATCACTATACTCCTTAACTCTCTTACTTAAATCATCAAGCCATCTAACTCATACGCATTTATGTATATTTGCAAATATAGGCTCTAGAGTATCTTGGAAAGAGCAGTGGTATAGAAAGGACCAGGGAGCTAGCCATAAAACATGCTAACCTTGCAGCAGCAGCAATTGATTCCTTACCTGAGAATGATGATGAGGAAGTTCAAAGATCCAGAAGAGCCCTAGTGGATCTTACCCATAGAGTCATTACAAGAACAAAATGAAAACGAGGACTTGATAAAATTAACAATTTTTATTTTTTTATTTTTCTGCCATATTTCATTTTTTTTTTCAATTGTTCTCTGAAAATGAAGGGAAATAAGTTATTTTTATGACCCTTTTTTTTTTCTTAATTTTTAAGATTTGTTTATCCTCATCCCCACAACCCACTTTCTCTAATCTGCACTCATTTGTTTTATTGAGCATGTGTATCTGATATTAGAGTACACACTTATTTTAGTATTAGAGTAAACATTTATTTTAGTTTTTGAAAGTGACACGAGGTGTCACTAGTTCTGAAAAATATAAAAAATATTCTATAGTTTTGAATTATGTTTCCATTAGTCATTGTAGTTTTTGTTGTTAATTGGCCCTGTATTTTCCGTTAATTTTGTTAAAATGTAAGTTTTAATATGATAATTTTTTCATTTTATTATGATATTCATATTGGCAATGACTAAATGATACTTACTAATAGAAACATAATCATATTTTTAATATATTCTTTAAATTAAAAGAATCCTAATTCTTAGTTTTTTTCTTCCAGTGATTGAAACTCTACAATGCACCTTTATCCAAATTAACTCAAATCAACAATGCATATCTTCAATTTGCACAACGAAATATAGGATATGTATATGTGGAATTATTTACTTCAATTTCAAACTTAAAACCATAAAATTTGTCATATAATGGTTGGCTGAAACCAAAGACATGAAAAAGTTGTGCATACGTGAGTAAAAATTTGTAGCTGGGATGGCGGATACTCTACTCTTAAAAATAATTTTCTTGAAAAATAACAATAAAAATTATATTCAATTAATATTATTTATATTTCTAAGAGTTATTAGTAAAAATGGAAACATGGATAATTAATTTACTAAAGTTTATTATCAACTTCATGGAAATTTTTATTTCCTGCCTATTTAATAGTAAGCAAAATCATGGATAGATAGGATATTATTTTATTTCTTGAAATGTTTTATTTCTTATAATTAATTTTCTAATTTTGTAAAATAGAATCTATATTTGTAACCTTCATATTTATCGGAAATATTTTTCTAAAACAAACACCCCATAGAAAACTAATCAAATGCTCAAAATGACACCATGGGTAGGGGATTCTAGATTATGTTGTTATTATGATTTTTTTTTTAAGTGTAATAATAAATGTGATTAATTTTTTTTTTGAAAAAAGTGATTATTTAAAAAAAAGCAATTGAAAGTAGTAAGTTTGATAGGACTAAGATAGTTTGTCCATTCTTTTCTTATTTGGTCTGCCACGTGTCTTGAGTCCAATGTTTGATCTATGAAATAAACCTATTTATGTTATTCAAACATAGCTTAAGGATTAATGTAACTTGGTTTTTTCTATCAGCTGGTTGTGCTCCTTTTAGTTTTTATGCATACAATTAAACCTTATAGTTTATGATAAAATGTATAATTTGAAAGTATAGTATGATATCTTGGTGCTTTTATATACAGGACTTGGGTTAATGGGTGGATTACCTATGCAGGTTATGTTGTTAATGTCAACGGCATTAAATCTACCAATACCCAAACCACCTGCTCCCAATGAATTAGGAGCTACTTTTACAGCTGATCTTCGATCAACACAACAATGCATAGCTGAATTAACAGAGATGATCCTTCAGAAATTTTCCTTTATTAAGTAAATAATGCTTCCATTGTATTGTTGATTATCTTAAGCTAGGTAGTTAATCTCATATAACAGCGGCCAACTCTAAAAATGGGATAACGATTTTCGAGATAGATAGGATAATTGCTATTTTTTGGACAAATTACATGAATAATACTATATAATGTAAAATTAAAAACATTCATAATTAGCAATAGAAATCCACAAGGCTTATTTAGTCAAACTATACATTGAAATACCAACAAAAGTCACGAAATAAAGACGTATACGAAAGTCTTTAACACATAGAGCAATAAAATAACTACATATTAAAACTCAAATGTATCATCTTCATTAATATATTCTTCTTTCATTTTTTTTTGTGTGAAAGTAGAAACAACAAAAAAGATAATAATAAATAATAGCGGGATTTCACCGGAAATCTGAAATTAATTACGTCGGGACAACGTACTTATGTATTGCTATATTTGCAAATACAGGCTCTAGAGTATTTTGGAAAGAGCAGTGGTATAGAAAGGACCAGGGAGCTAGCCATAAAACATGCTAACATTGCAGCAGCAGCAATTGATTCCTTACCTGAGAATGATGATGAGGAAGTACAAAGATTCAGAAGAGCCCTATTAAAGGTTATAACTATAGAACAAAATGAAATGGAGGACCTGATAAAATTATCAATTATATTTTTTATGCCATATTAAATATTATAACTATAGAAACTAATATAGAATTTAGTTATAACGTTATTAAAATGTGTTTTTACTAACGTTTATAAAAATATAGTGAATCTCAAATATATTCTTTTCATCAATTTTAAGAAGAAATGGACCATCTTTTTCCTTCCCAATTTCTCCCTAATGAATTTGAAATCGTCTTCACATATTTGTGAAATCATTAGAATCATTCCCTAACTTGAGTACTTGTTCTATTACTAACACTAAGTTGTGTAATCTTTTGTGGGTCAATCTTGCTCCCCATAAAGGCTTTTGTTTTACTATTTTTGAGAATGATTCTCCACATGCTATTCACTTGATTAGTGTTGCTCTCTCATTACATATTATTTCCATGGTGAGGTTTGAAGATGAGATTCCTTGACAAGAAACCAATCAAGTGGCTGATGCATTAGCCAAATATGTCTTTTCTAATTATTTTGTTTTCAACTCTTTTGATTTTATTCCTACTTTTTTTGTTATGTGCCCCTTTGCTTATGCAACAGCCAGCTTCCACAGGGGTTATTATTATAGTTGTCTTTGTTTGGGTGTTTGGCCTCATCATTCATAATAAAAAAGAGTATTTCTACCGAATGGTAGTATCAAATTAATTGTTTAATAATTGAATGACATGATTTTAATGTATTAGTATCATTAGGTTATAGTTTTAAGACCTCCAAAACTTTTATTTCTTTCTTTTGATTTGTTTTAATTTTTAATTTATGAAAATAATTTATATAATTATTGATTTACTTTTTTATATTCTAAATTGACTTTTTT
>JBBPBS010000738.1:12458758-12500683 GCA_037974835.1 Cicer judaicum
TTATTTTTTTTTTTTTTATAATTTCAATAAATAGAAATTTGATAACTTTTTTGACAATAAGTTAAATTGATCATAATTTTTTATTTAAATTTTTCTCTATTTAAATTAATAAAAGTTACGTAGATCAAGAACAATATAATTTAAAGTTGTTAAAATCAATAAGAATAAATCTATGAACAAACTCACAATATTTAAATTAATAGAATATAATCGAATGGTCTAAAATCTACATATCTATGAAATTATAACACTATAGACGTAAAAATTATTGATTGAATATAAATATGTCTTTGATCTAAATTAATATATCAATCTAAACCAAACGAATAGCACAATAAAATCGAAAATCAAATATTGCACTGAGAAGAGAAATCAAACATCGCACCAAAAATTAAATATATGTAAAAATATATTTATTTAATTGGAAGACTGGAAAAAAAAAAGAATTAGAAGGTAATTTTAACTCAAAAGTTGACTTTCAATCACTCGTCTCCAAAATGACTAATAAGAAACGCGTGTCTTTTGCACTGAGTAATGCATAGTAATTATTTTATATTTGTCATGTTTATGTTTTAAATAAAATTTTTAATTTTATATATCAATGAAAAATAATTATCCCGTATTTTTTTATATTTATGAACGACAAATAATTCTCATATCTTTGTATCTGTTACTAAGAAATATTTGTCTCGTATTTTTTTAATACTCATAATTTTCAATGACAAAGATTTGTCATATGTTTATCTCATGTTTTTTTTTATGTTTCAGTAATAAATATTTGTTTCATAATTTTTTATATTTATAAATTTCAAATATTTGTCATGTACTTTTCTCTGTTATAAATATATATTTTTCATTTTTTTTATTGATCAATATCAAATATTTATCTTATTTATTTATCTTATTTTTGTTTTAATATTTATTAATTAATAACAAATACTTGTCTTATATCCTTTTATATATAAATAACAATTATTTATGTTATGACAAATATTTATCGCATCTTTTTTAATACATTAATTATAATTATGTATCTCGCATTTTTTACTTACCCAATAATTCTATGATTTCAACCTTAATGATTTCACTAAAACTTTAATGTTGGAAGTTATGTAATTTTGTATTAAAATTGCAAATTTCTATTTGTGTAGTTATTTTGATATCGCACTAATCTATTTGCTAGTGTTTCTACTTTAAAGATCAAGATAATTAGACATTTCTATTTTATGTGTAGTTTTATTTTTGTAGTTTTATGTTTCAGCTACATTTTTATATAACTTTTTTTGGTATTAAAGTTTACTTTGAGCTTTTTACACGAATTAAAAATCAATTATATATAAATAATAAAACATAATAATTTTGCAAAATTATTCAACTAAAAGAACTAAATTATTTGATTTTCGAATACAAAATCACCCTTAAAATTTAAAAAATCATAAATTATGTGAATTATATTAATAAATAAATTTAAATATAAAAACAATACCATATAAAAAGTTAATCAATTTTACTATTAAAATATAAAAAAAAAAAATCACAATTACGGTGCAAGTATCTATATCTAATAAATACGCGGTACACATGCTTGTGATTTTAGTAGCACAAGTAGCATGCTTCATATGTAGCTACTAGATAACTTATTCATAAAAAAAAATAAAAATAAAAATAGCTGCTAGGTAACGACGGTTCTGAAGGACAAGGCTCTTCCAAGTTCCACCTCTTTCTTCCGCAAATTACAATTTGCCGCTTACTTCCCTTTTTGCCCCTACCCGTGTCCTCTGTTACTCTTTCTCTCTCTCTCTCTGTGTACCTTTACCTTCTCTCCTCGCAAACGCAGTCATGTTGGTTGCTTTAGCTTAACTTTCATTCGCTCAAACCAACATCAAAGCCATTTTCTCGGTGAACATGGCTTCCATCACTTCCGACGAACTCAACTATCTCGTGTTTCGGTACCTTCAGGAATCAGGTTACTTTCATGTTCCTTCTTCTATTTTTTTTCTTCATTTTATCAAGTTTTTCCCACTCGGTCTATACTCTTTCCTTGATCTTTTATGGTCAACGAAATGTCAAGGGTTTGGAGTTTTAACGGATTTTTAGTTTACGAATTTTGACGGTTTTGAAATTTTGAGTGAGGGCTTAAAGTGTTCTTGCTACCAGATTAGGGTTTTTACAATGCTCAGAAACGGAGTGAAATTTCTATCTCTCATTTTAGTTTCAAAAATTATCTTTCATATAGTGTTTGAAGGTGGAGTGAGGAATACAAATTGTTAGATCCGTTTCTGAAAAAATAGGTAATTTGTGTTGAGACTTGAATTTTGTAGTTTTTAAGCGAAATCTCAGTTTGTTTTCTAGCTATGAGTTTTGATTTTTTAATGTATAATAATTGCTGAAAATTCATGGCTAGGAGTTAGGACTAGTGGTTGACTAAAATACTGTCTAAAGTGATGACCCTGTTTTGAAACCCCTGGACTGCAGCTTAAGTTAACTCTGGGTCTATCAATCATTATTGTGTTTACAATTATGATAATCTAATCTAATAATGTACATTTAGTATGTTAATTGATCTCATTGATGACGTCATTAGTTCTATATTGTTTGCTGCCGAGTTTAGATTGATCAAATATGCTTTATGTTGCGATACTTCGGCTCAATTTGAAGGAGAGTGAGAGAATAAACTAAACATATAAGAAATTTTTAGTTAAAATATTTGCAGATCTATGTATCTTATTGTCTAAATAAATAGAGGAGTTAGCATATATCATTTTCATTTTTATGGTCTTATTGTAATTTGTAAAAATGCTTGTAATTGTTTGTTCATCCTTTTATTTTAAATTAATTGGATCTTTTCAGTTATATTGCAGGATAGATTGTAAATTAGGGGAATGTAACCACTCTATTATAATATACAACAATGTTTATTAAATGCTTTTAACTATTTACTGAGATAGTGAGATGTAAATGATATACCAAAATTATAAATATTATATGCTTAATACATAGGTTTGCAGCTTCGCTCAAGGTGACCGCTATCTAGTGTTATTTGCGTTGTGTTTTAGTGACGTGGCTCTCATAGCTGCTGTACCGGAAGTAGTGGGCCTAGATAAAAGTGGAAGATGCCGCTTCAAGATCTTCTGCAGAGGTGGCAGGGTAAAGGTGAAACTTAAGTGATGAACAGAGGGCAAGTAGTTGGTTTGGGTGAGTGATGGTGTGAAGTGTGAATTTTGGGGAAAGGGAAGCTAGGGTTGTTTCTCCAGATTTTGGATTTTACATGTTCTAGAATCTGGATTTTGCAGGTTGTAGAAGCACAGCTACCCTTTCTGAAATGAGAAGATAATTGAGTGAGGAAGGGGTGGCTGATTGGAGAAATGGAGGCTAGGTTTTTTTTGTTTCTGGGGTTAGAGTGCGGGGTTGGGTCCAGCATTGTTGATTGCGGATGGCGGAAAGCCAAAAATTCGCCTTTTTAAGACACCATATCTGCCATAAACTGATAAAAGTGAAACGTCATGGTGCCACCTTCCTTCACAATTTGGCCATCGCAGCTGTCAAAAAATCCGCCACCGCTATATGCCATGGCGCCGCCATGGTCGATGTTTGAGGACACTTGTTCCCATCAAATAAACAACTATGCCTAGTATTTTCTAGATATTTACACTGTAAAATCATTTGAACACACAGACAAGCACATATTTAAAAACTCAGAAATGGAGTGCAAATGTGGGTTTTAAACTCTTTATTATTGTTAATTATGAACATTTCATGAAATTTGAGTTTTTTGTAATTAATTTTTTGAGCATTTATATGTATATAATCTTTATAAAAAAATTAGATTAGCGGTCATCTTGCTGTGCACTTTCTCGCTAGTGTTTTTGCCTTTTTGGGGATGACAGTGGGCTTCTATGCACCGCTAGCCAAGATTAATACCTATGCTTGATTATTTCATATTCGCCTTACAGAGATTGCTTTTGAAGTGTGATTTTATTTTTTTTATGTGAGTTGGCAATTATATTAAAGGGACTAGACTAGTACAAATATTAAAATATTAATTGAAAGGAAAGTTAGATTATACTTTGAGCCACGGAATCTGAGGCAACAAATGGAATGGCTCTCAGTTGGTTTGAAGAGTAAAAGGTTATTTGATCTTAGATGTACTTATAATTTTGTAACATGTTATGTAGAACTTACTAGAAGAATCTTCCCATATAGAACTTATTTTTAACATGAAAAAATGCTAATGCCAATTTCTCATCTTTAAGCATGAATTCACAGAATAATTTGAATAGATAACTACGAAAAACAATCCATTGTTGCAGTGGAGTTAAAGTAATCATGTAGCCTAGGAACATCCAGTAGAGTGAGAAAAGCTGCTTGAAGTTGATTTTTGAATAATGTTTCTTTTAATTTCTTGTTAATACAAAGGAATACATGCTTTTCCATTTTGATGATACTTTTCATACATGAATGTGCAAGCAAAGCAACTGAATTGGTTTACTTGCTACTGATTTTATGACTGCAGGTTTCACACATTCTGCTTTTGTGTTTGGGAATGAGGGTGGTATTAAAAAATCCCCCATTGATGGAAATTTGGTACCACCAGGTGCTCTTGTCACATTTGTTCAGAGGGGGCTACAGTTCTTGGAGATGGAAGCTAACTTGAGTAATGTTAGCATTCTTTACTTGTTGTATTTTGTATTCACTATCTGCACAATATTATATGTTTGATTGAGTTTTTAAGATTTTCATACCGTGGGTTTCATGTTGATAAATGTTAGCCTACCAGTGTGATGCAGACTTTGATGAAGATTTTTCATTTTTACAACCTTTGGATCTTATCACAAAAGATGTGCATGAACTTAAGAAAATGATAACTGAAAGAAAAAGAAAACTACAGAAGGGAAAAAATAAGGAATCTGAAAAAGAGCATGAAGGTGACCGTGAACGGGTAAGAGAAAAGGAAAAACATGAAAGGGAGAAAGAATGTGAAAAGGATAAAGAGAAGGTAGAAAATCATAAAGAGCAAGATCTGCATAATGAAATTCAGATCAATAGGGAAATGGTCTCAGATCAAGAAGATAAGGTTAATGTAAAACATGTGAATGGAGTGAATGGAGCATTCGGAGGTAGCCATCTGTTCAATGGAATTTGCTTACATTGTTTTCTTT
This sequence comes from Cicer judaicum, assembly GCA_037974835.1. Taxonomy (NCBI): domain Eukaryota; kingdom Viridiplantae; phylum Streptophyta; class Magnoliopsida; order Fabales; family Fabaceae; genus Cicer; species Cicer judaicum. Next base: position 12,463,918 of record JBBPBS010000738.1, read on the forward strand.
CAAAGTGTGCTCTGTTGCATGTTTCACATTTCATGTTGTATAGCTGCGTTATTTTTATCAATAATTTTCCCGAAATTTCAATCTCATACAATAATATATACCTCTGTTAGTTTTAATCATTTTGTGTTCATGCGTTCCTTTATTTTTTTGCTAGGACTCCCGATAAAATTTATTATATATATTATTTGGTTGCATGCAGTCATTAGGTGATAAAGAGTGAGTACAATATACAGACTGATGGTATAATATTGATTCCCTGATGATATGGATCGCTAGTAAATCTTAATTTTTAAAATCAATTACTAATTTTTTACCCGTCTTCTTCCAACCCTACTTTTGAAAATTTGTTACTTTAATCAGTATAACTACATTAATAGCTGTGGGTCTGGACTGCTGCACTGGCGAATTTTGATGTGTAATAAGTTTGCTACTGGCCGTCTGGCCCTAGTGTCAATTGATATGGGCTTCCGTTAAAAGAAGACTGAAATTTTTTCATTCAATTGTATAGGACCAGAGCCCATGGACATCTGTACAACATCAACGTCTCAGCCATGTGAAATTCCTAGGTCAGATGTGACAATTTTGGAAGGGCATACTTCAGAGGTGAAGTATTTCATCAATGCTTCTTGTTTTTAAAGTATTTGGATTTGGTTTCTTCTGTGAATTCTTTTGTTAATAAGCCTGTTTTACAATCTACTTAGGTCTGTGCTTGTGCATGGAGTCCTACAGGATCCCTTCTTGCATCAGGGTGGGTATCTTCTTCACAAATATTTTTTTGGCATAAATTAAAATATGTATTCATGTTTGCATTTTGTTAGAACCAATGTGTACACTATTTTACTCATCTTACATTTCCATTTGTTATATGAGACAGAACCTGCATTCAGTATTCTACGCTTAGTCATGTTTAAGTTGGGGATGTTCGCGAGCATGTTTGCTATGAGTCTAGTTAGATTTCAAAATTCTTTTATCCTTAACTTTAGTTCTGCATTTTGTTATATCATTGCTTATACTTTTGGGATAAAAAACTAGATTCCTGTTCTTTACAGCAGTCATTTAAAATGAACAAAAATGTATGGAAATTTTGTGTTTGTTTTCTGCAACCGTAGCTGGGATTGTAGTTTTGTGTTCGTTTTCTGCAACCGTAGCTGCTTATACCAAATACAGAAAATTGTAATTTTAAAACTTTTTGAAATTCTGGTGTTGCACGAACAATTGCAATTGCTTTGATGGCACTTGGTTTCTTCCCCACCCCTTATTTTCAGTTTGTTGCTTTATGATATTTATAACTATACAATTTTGTTTTTCCTAACAACTTTTTGTCTATTATTTTCTTTTAAGTAACTGTTACTTCCCCTGTACTTAAAACTCTTGAAAGAAATGTAATATAATAGGATAAAAAGGCCTTAAAATGTAGAAAATTCATATAGATATATGTGATGTGTGGACATGATAGTTTATCTTAATATCTTCTGATTCTACACGCCCTTGTTAATAATAGGATAAAAAAGGCCTTAAAGTGTAGAAAATTCATATAGATATATCTGATGTGTGGACATGATAGTTTATCTTAATATCTTCTGATTCTACACTCCCTTGTTAATGTAATCTATTTCTTGTTTAGAAAATGAATTGAATAATAGATGACATTAATCTTCTTTTTCTTTTATTCTGAAACATGTTTTGAAGAATGCTTCTATTGTTGTCTCTTGCAACTTTGAAGACAGTAAACTGTTGAGATAAATTGAACTATTACATTTGCTTCGTATATTATTTTCTCACTTCACTATCATCATCTCAACTTTTAGGTCTGGAGATTCAACAGCTCGTATTTGGACAGTAGCTGAAGGGAGATGTAAATCAGATTCCAAGAATGACCCTTTGAATGTGTTGGTGTTGCAGCACATTAGGGGTACAACCAATGAAAAGAGTAAAGATGTCACTACACTGGATTGGAATGTGAGTTTGATGGCATATTCTGATTTTTCACATCCATTTCTATCTTTTTAAAACCTGTGTGAACACCTATCTCGAACAGGGGAATTTTGTGGGGGAAAAAGAATGTATAAGGATAATTGTGACGCTATTGCAGTTGACCCTCCCAACCTTGCACCAATGTTTCCATATTTCCCTTACTTCTCCCCTCTCTCGTATTTAATGTCACTCTACCTCTTCTCCCCTTGATTTTGTTTTGGTTCTTCTCACTCCTTCTATCCATGCTGTGTGTCCGAATTTGGTTGTGATTTTATCTTTTTTCTTATCAAACCTCGTCTCCTAGACACATACTAGAGGCCTATCAGATTTCTTAGGTATTATTCAGGACTGTAAGATGATGATTGGGTTCTTGTTTCCCTCTTCTCGTACACTCATGGTCATGTTTTGTATCATTTGATATACTAATTTGTCAATAATATATTTAATCATAAATATTTATATCTAATGGAGAGCTTGACCTTTGGTGGCTGTTTTACAGGGGGAGGGGACGCTACTTGCAACTGGTTCTTATGATGGTCAAGCAAGAATTTGGACCACTAATGGTAGGCCATTTCTTCTGTGTATCCTTCTGCTTTGATTGATACACTTATTTTGATAAATCTTATTGTCTTATTTAGTTGAATTCATAGTATATATAAAATATTGGTTATATGTTTGATTTTTTAAGCAGACAATTTTGTTTGTATTTAGATTTGCTCTTATGACTTCAATCAAAATCATTATTTTGATCAAGTGTTGTGGTTTTTTACCAGGTGAACTGAAGAGTACATTAAGCAAACACAAAGGACCCATATTTTCTTTGAAGTGGAATAAGAAAGGAGATTATATTCTTACTGGAAGTTGCGATGAAACTGCAATTGTATGGGATGTTCAAGCAGAGAAATGGAAACAACAATTTGAATTTCATTCAGGTAAATTTTTTACTATAATATTATAATCAAGGGAGACTTCTATAAAAAGAACTCCTTCTTAGAAAACCATGTTTATGAACTTCTATTTATATTTTTAAATTTTGGGCTTTGTTTAGGTCCAACCCTTGATGTTGATTGGCGCAATAACGTGTCATTTGCAACAAGCTCCACCGACACCATGATACATGTTTGCAAGATTGGCGATATCCAGCCAATAAAAAGTTTTACTGGGCACCAGGTTTATACACCTGATCTTGTTTTGATTTTTTATGCTTTTCAATGACACACTGCTGCTGTGTTTATACCTATTTTTTTTGGGGGGGGGGGGAGAATGGTCCATCCCCTACTGTACCAGTTAAACAATAAAAAATGGGTTGTTAAATTAATTATACAAATTGTTGGATAACCCGGGGATGATGCTTTCTAGATGAATCCCAAATTTCTAAGGTATGCAACTACTAAGGTGGATTTCTTGTCAAAATCATCAGCAGTGCAGGAAAATATCGGTTAACCAAAGTCAGCTTTATCTAGTAACATATTTTGGAGTACTGAATTCCAATTTCTGGTTCTGCATTAAATTAAGATATTTTATTTACTTGCAATATTGTGCTTGCACAAGTCTTTACTGACTGCTAACAACCTTTTTGCTATTTCAGAGTGAAGTAAATTGTATCAAATGGGATCCCACAGGTTCACTATTGGCCTCATGTTCAGACGACACCACTGCAAAGGTAATAATGCCCCATAATACATGTTTTTTGGTAGTGGATTGCACCATCAAATAATTATTATATTAAACAAGTTTTCTCCAGTAAATGACATTTTACCAAAATATTTGTGAAACTAACTGTTCGTATTCTGCATGTTTTTTGTTTCTCATTGTGTAGATATGGAGTATGAAGCAAGACAAGTATATTCATGATTTTAAAGAGCATTCCAAGGTACCAATTTAGAATATTTTCAATGTCACATTTTGAATTTATGGCTGTGTTTGAGATTTGTGCACATAAAGCAGGTTGTTGGTAAAACTAAATAATTGTTGTTTTGTAGGAGATATATACTATCAGATGGAGCCCAACTGGTCCTGGTACAAACAACCCTAATAAAAAGTTGGTGCTGGCTAGGTACGAGACTGCTTGGTGATGTTATATTCAATGCTTTGACTTGCATGCATTTTTTATTAATATCTTGCAATTCAGAATTAGGTCACTTTATAAGATCTTTATTCCTCAACACCTGAATATAGTGCATTAAGATCTGTATATGTTTTGCTAAATGATCAGTGCATTTGTTTAATTGAAAGTGATAGTGCTTTAAGGTAGCATTTGGATAAATAGCTTAATTAAATGTTCGTCCAATAAGCATAATTCATAATAGTACATAATACTTATACCCTAAACGCATGTATTCAGCAAGCTATTTGTGTTTGCGCACATATTGAAAAACTATTTGCATTCTCAACATTTGCTTTCACTGGAAAAATATAATTGTGGATGATGAGAATTAAAGAGGGCACTGAGGCAGGGGTCGAACTAGGTATAGGTTCACAGGCTAATAGATTGATGTGCTACGCGCCACCTTTTGTATTTATTGATGAGTTAAACCTGTTTGATTGGCTGTATATCCAATGTGGCAGGGTTTCTATTAAATTGCCGCGGTGTATTTTTTCATGTGAAACTTTTTAGTTTGATTGTGGTGACCAACATCTGCACCTGCATTTATGCTTGTTTGCACTTTTATTTTAGGTTAATTGCACTTTTAATTTCATTACCGGCTAATGTGTGATTTCGGTTTTCTTATAATTTTTTGAGCTCTTGTTAAATTATTTTGGAGCTATTATGTTCTCTCATTCTCATAATCTATTCAAAAATTTCATAAATTGAATTGACTAAATTGTTTTAGTCCTTGTTCTATTCAAAATACACCAATTAAAATATCAAATTTTACTGAAATACTCGAAATTTTCACCTCTTCACATCCTACAAATCCTTCCAATTTTCACACTCTTTCTAATTTATGAACTCTTAAACTTCCATTTTTTATTTTATTTTATTTTTTTAAAATAAAAATGACAATTTGAAGAGTTCTGGGTAAAAGAAAATGAAGACAAGAGGTATTTTCTTAATTTTTAAATGATTGGCTAAAAATGCTATTTAGTACAATTATACATTTTATTTTTCTCTCAATACTAGACATAAAATTGTTTCCTTTTAACACTCACTATTTAGTCATCCCTTTTGTACAGTGCATCATTTGACTCTACTGTAAAGCTATGGGATGTGGAACTCGGGAAACTAATCTATAGCCTGAATGGACACAGGTACAATCTTTCATTCAGCTTTATATATTATATTTATATCAGTTACAAGAATATATGGACGGAAGAATAAAATTTAAGACAGAATAAAATTTAAGACTTCCTCCCCAGTTCTAGAAGCCCTAACTACCATTTCATGTTAAAGATGTTGAACTTGTAGTTTATCTGGTGGTACTTGTATATCCTTGGGAAATAGATTCCTATCCTTGATAACATTTCAGGCTAGTAGTTGGTGTTCTTTGAATGCAGCTGATTCTTTTGATTTTGACTTGTTTATTTGGTCCTACAGGGATGGTGTATATTCCGTTGCATTCAGTCCCAATGGCGAGTATTTAGCCAGTGGGTCCCCTGACAAATCCATACATATATGGTCCTTGAAGGAAGGCAAGATAGTTAAAACATATACTGGCAATGGAGGCATTTTTGAGGTCTGTTGGAATAAAGAGGGTGACAAGATCGCTGCCTGTTTTGCCAATAATACAGTTTGCATTTTGGATTTCAGAATGTAAGAACCTGAGAAGCACCAACTTACTCTTGGCTAGTTGCTCAAATTATTTATTTTCACTCTTTGATGAGATCGACGGAACTGTATTTTGTCTTGGTAGGTCTCCTATTTTAACCAATAGTCGTAACACCGGTTCAGGGTTCTTAATGTAATATTATGTTATAATCACTAGTACCTAGTAAGGGTGTATTCTTTTAACTTAAAAATGTAATTATTGATCCGGTGTTTGTATAATTACAACAATGCTAATGTTTGCATCGTCTACCCCAAGTTATTTTCTTCTCTCCCAATGGAAACTTGGTAACTGTCTATTACGTATCTTCAATCTTCTGCGCGAGAGCATTACTGGTTATGCTTAACATTAACCATTAGCTGTACGAGAGCCTATTATATACAGTTCAGTGCCAACCACAGCTGTCTGTATTCTTTGCATTACGTTTCAGTGTGGTGCACATTGTGGCTGTGACAGTAGCAATAGCTGTAATTGCAGCTAAAGCTTTCCGGACACTGTTTCGACTAATGTGGGCGAACTTTGATTGTGACAATGAGTTTTTTCAGTCTGAATTCAGTAATTCACTAGCACAATCTACAATATGGATTTTTGAAATGTACATTCAAGTCTTGTATAGATTAACACATTCAAATTTTTTACATAAAAAATATAATTTAGTTAAAAATATAAAAATATATGGTTGTAGTGATAGTAAAAATATTATACTATCAATATTTAGTTAAATGTCGGTATTTGGTTCTAAAATATTGTTGTGTTTTAGTTGAGTTTTTCTTCTAAAGTATTAAACAAGTCATAAGTCGTCTGTTTTTTCCAGGGTTTATAACGTATTTGTTTTTTTTTAATCAATTTTCGTTATTTGAACAAAGTATCTAAAGTTATAAGAACAAGATTAAGGTGTTGTTTGTTATGACCACCGTTATTGCATCAATTTTTCCAGTTAAATTTTAAAAAATAGTTTTGTTTGATATTATGAGTTTTTTAAATGAATGTTTATATTATTAGATGAACAATCTAGTGATTCAAGAACTGTAAATACAACGCATTTTTGCTTTGGGTGGGAGTTGTAATTATAGACCGAGTAAAAGCAACACATAAGAAATCATTTGTAACACAATGATAAGGTTTTTAACAGATCTATCGACTATCACCATATTGCAAGAACATGTAGTCACGTTTCTCTGATTTGGTGGTAGAAGGTGATTAGGAGGATAAAATTCACACTCTTATTCACTCAAAAAAAAAAAAAACACAATTATATTTTGTTATGCAAATGTTTGAAGAATTTTTTATTTTCTCAAATTAGGAAGAGTTGCAACATGTCCTCGGTACTTTAGCCAATATTTATATGTAAATCCATTTCATGTATAGTTTACTTTGTCGTATTGGGGTAAACCTTTATAATTTTTTCTTTAGCAAAAGATTTATTAGTGAATAGAAAAATATGATTTATTAGTGAATAGAAAGATTTAGAAATTATCTTTTAATTTCGATTTCTAAACAGCGGGAGATTTTTTAGTGTATCAAAAAAGCTTCTGGTTGTAGATAAGGAGCTAAACACTTTGTCAACAATTATGTGAAAAGGGTGATATATGTTATTGAATTAGTTGTATACTTTAGTATGTTGATGAAGCTCCTTTAATAGAAGGAATTAGGATAGATTTTGAAGAAGAAAAAAAAGAAGATCCTAGCATTTGGGCCGGCCTGTAGTCGAGAGTCCATTTCAATATGTGGTGGACCTTCTAAACCTTGTTTCCAATCTAGGGTATAGCTTCTTCGTGGCTTTGTGGTCTAAACCTCCACTTCCGAGTTTCTTCCATTACTACAGTAATTGTATCAAAGCTAATTCAAACATGGCGTGGCGTTGCGGATCTCTATCGAGATCGATATTCTCCGCATCGAGAACGATACCAACTCGTTCCTCACCATCTCTTCAACGTTCTTCTTCGTCTTTACTTCGCTCTCATCTTCTCCATCCTCGTCGCCCCCTTGTTACTGTCCCTAGGTAAGATAACTCGTTTAATTCTCTCCTTTCTTTCTACTGTTTACCGCAGTTCTTCATTTTCATTTTCATTTTCTATATTCCAATTTTATTTTTGAAGGACTTTGGGAATTCTCGGTTGCACGCAGTCGTTGATGCCGCTGCATAACGCTGACGCCGCCGCTCGTCTCACTTCTCACATTTCTGTCGAGTTGCGCGCTTGCTGTGAATTGTCTCAGGGTATTCACTTTCTGCTTTTTGTTACTTCTTAATTTGGATGGATTATGTTCTTATCTAATGTTACATGCACTTTATCTGATTATTCTTTCAATATATATCATCAGAAATTAGTTTGTATTACTCAATAGAATGATAAATCAGTTTGTGCAGTTCAGTTGTCTATTCATTCTACACTTTGGGTGACATTTAGCTCAATTTTAGCTGATTTATTTTTACTATAGATATATATTCATTGAAGAGTTTAATAGCATACACTTTGTTAGGGTGAAGTAGTTTTACACTCCCATTCAATATGTGCCCTCTAGTTTGTTTGTCATATTGTCACTTTTAAATTGTAATTATAAGAATGAAGTGATGTGGCAAAATAATGAATTTTCATTGGATGTAAAATGTAAATACAAAAACTAATTTATACTCATAGTGGATATTTTTTAACTCTTTTTTCAAATTAAATTGCAATAGAATTTCTTTTTCATTGTGTTTAACAGGTACTTGAATAGATCTTACAATCAGCACTGGTTGTGCTTACATGTATGGTTGGACCTAAAAATGATGGCTAATGCTGTGAAGCAAGAAGCTTGTTGATTCAGATATTGATCTCTTTTATCAAAACTGTTGGTCTAGGTGATTTTGAGAAGCATTTTTAGTATTTTATCATTTAAGTCTAAATTAAATAAGTATATCTATCTATTCTTTTATAAACATTTAGAAGACTTTTCAAGCTAATTGAAGGATATCAACTTTGTTTGTTGTCTTTGTATCATCAGATAATAATGACAATGCAGTCCTAGCTGAGACTAAGGTTACGTTGAAATTAATTGGATGTATAGATATTCATAGTTGGTAGAGTCTCCCCATGATATGAGCAGTTGCAATGGTTTTGGTTTTGATAAAACAATGAAATGTTTTATAATTTTGGTTGAATTATAGTTCCTGTTGCCTACTTACATGTCCATTCTATGTATACCATACCATATTAGCATATTCTTTTGATACTAAGCATGGATAGTTGAGTCTGCACGTGTACTGTAGCCTCCTTTCTTACCCAAGAAATGCTTAGTGCATTTATCAAATGGCATATACAGTTTTGGATTCTGGTAAGCCACTACAGAGTTTTTCCTATTTTCTTCTTTTATTTTGATAGAAGAGTTTTGTTGTCTTTACTGTAACACTTACACCTGGTGACTATATTGATTGAATGGACTTAAAATTGTGCCGAATCAGATTGTAAAGATTTGTATGCAATTAATATATGAAAATTTGCTTAAAAGGGAGACAGGGAGAAAAATAGGAAGAAGAAGATAGAGAGGGTAGAAGAGAGAAAAATTGGAGTGTTTACAATTTGAGTTTGTCTCAAAATAGTCCCTTGAAATTGTCACTTAATGTTAATTTGGTCTTTGATTGATTTTAGATAGGCGTTAGAGATAAAATAGTGTGTGTGAGGTTTTATGTTTTGTTGATGTATCATGTAAAAACCTGTAGTGATCTCATGGGGAAACTATTTGGGTCTACTTTATAATTTAGGGATGCATTTGTCGGGTTGCAGACTAGTTTGAGATGCTTTACAATCAAGCTTGTAGGTTTGATCTCAATTTGCACGTGAAAATTGAGTTGATTGTACAGTCAGATTTACACCTTGCTGGACAACAAAGGTTGCTGAAGTATATCAATTTTTTTAGAAGATAATAAAAATAGTGCACTGCAGAATATTGCCTACCTTTATTCCAACTTTTAGTGTGAATTAATTGGGTTAGCTCTACTCGTATTTGGACTGAATGTTTCTTCAGATTGGGCAATTAGGTTGTTCTCTCTTGAGTTTCAGTTTGCTTTTAATGAATTATTATTGAAGATTTTAATTCATACCCCCAAATTTTAACTCCTACCCCACATTTTAATAAAAATTCAATTCTATCCTTTTTTAAAAAGAAAAACAAAATTTATGTTTTTAATGAATTATTTATGAAAATTTTGAAAAAGGTTTTTTGAACACAAATGAATTTGAGAAACTTAAAAAAAGTTTAGAACATAAAGTTTGAAGTTTTCGGACTGAAAAATTTGGAAAAAAAATTATGGTACACAATGTTCTAATTTTCTGAAACACAAGTGTTTTATAATTTTTTTTTAAAAATTTCCAGAGCTTCAATAGTTAAATTGAATTTAATGGGATACAATATTTTTTTTTAAAATGAAAAGGGTAAATAGACCTTTTCTTTTGTATGAATTATGAGAATAAGATTATAAATACGTATAAATTATAATTTCCATTCTTATTCGACATTCTTCCATCAAACTAGCAAACTTTCACATGTAATCTATGATGCATCACTTATTTGAATCGTTGGATCAAATTACCCAACAGGATTCTAAGTATATTTATCTATTGACTCAAAAAAATTTGGAGTAAAAAATGGAATCGAAGCCTAAAAAACAAGAAATTACAAGGAAACTATTCTTGAGAAAGAAATACTTCGAAAATGATGAGCTATAATCTGAACCACTTCTTGAGGTGGTTGAGAAAATTCTAAGGGACACTACTAGGACCACATCTTATATTAAGAAATAGGACTACATCTCGTATCAACAAAGAATATCTGCACAAATATTTAGAGCGTTCAATTTTTTAGGCTCCTTATATATTGGCCCCAGCCCACATACCAAGGGGGCTAAAAAATCTTATAAAAATAAGACCTCCAATGTAAAAAAGCCTCCAAAATTATATGGGCCTAGAGGGCCCCTAGGCCCTTTTTGAAATAAAAAATATTTCCATTTTTTTATATTTTTTTTTTCAATTTTTTTTTTGATTTTTTTCTTCAATTTTATTTTTTAATTTTTTTCTTCTAATTTTTATGTTCAAAATAATACATTTTAGTGTCTAAAAGAGAAATCATACAAACAAATAAATTCACAATCACTACGATTTATAAATTCTAATACCATAATACTATGTCACCAAAGTGATGAATAAAAACAAAACAAACATTCAAAAGTATATGCGAACAAACAAGTATCAAATATAACATCTAACAAACAAAACCAATTGAAACTAATGAGCGTTTTTCCATTCACAAACAAGTTTCAAATATAACATCTAACAAACAAAACCAATTAAAACGAAGCAGCGCTTTTCCATCCACAAATAAATTTCAAATATAACATCTAACAAATAAAATCAATTGAAACAAAACAATGCTTTTCCATCCACAAACAAGTTTCAAATATAACATCTAACCAATAAAATCAATTGAAATAAAACAGCGCTTTTCCATCCAGACACCTTATGAGTCAATGATAATAGTATTTGATTCATCCTCACCAATAGAAGCATTGTATCCATCCTCATCTTGAAAACAAAACCAAAAAGAAACAATCAGATAATCATGAGATAATTTTGCAAATTTAAAAAAATTAGAAAACTAAATAATACCATTCAGATTTTCAGAAAATCCATGTAACCAGTTTCGAGTGCAAATCAACATTTGAATGTGATCGTGAAGAGTATAACTTCTATATTTGGTGAGAACACATCCACCAATACTAAAGGAAGACTCTGATGCTACTGTGGTGATAGGAATACTTAGCACATCTCGTGCCATTAAAGAGAGTACATGATACTTTTTTTCATTAATTTTCCAATAAAGAAGTACCTCAATATCTTCATAGTGTTCTTCATCAACTTCAATTGACTTTTCTTCAAGATATGCATCTAACTCACACTTCCCACTCTTAAATATAGGTTGGTTCTGAAAAGTTTTAAAACTCTACAATGTATAGAAAATCAATACCTTTATTAGTAATATAAAAACAAGAACAGTTGAAATGAAATAAAGTTGATGATTTAGGATAAAAAATCTCAAACTTATGATTTTACATTTCTTAGTCTTGCTTCCCTCTCTAGATGACTTAGACAATGAGTTGGAATCTCGGGATGATTGCGAGAGGACAACACTTTGATGATGGAAAATATTCACATATTCTTGATAAAACGCTCTAAATTTGTCCTCCACATCCTTAATCTTAACGTTGCAGGTTAAAGCATCAACAGTAGTGTAACAATACTTCAAAAAGGGAACCTTCAAGCGTGGATCAAGAATAACTGCAAAGGCAAGTACAACACTATAATCTTTCTAATATTTGTCAATTTCAATTTCAATTTTAAGAAATTTCAATTTGATTCTGGTATTTAATACTTAATCTTGCTTTTTCTCTACAATTTTTTATTCATTTCTTGTGGATTCTAGCTCACAAAGGGTTACAACTTTTATTTTTTAAAGTTTTTATAGCTCTCAACATCCTATTTGTTCTTAATAACAAACAACAATTCATTAAACAATCTAGAGTATATCAACAAACTAGAATCAGCCAGATCGTATATGGAATAATGGAACACTATAATCATCCATATAATTTTCTATATATCAACAAACTAGCAATGAATGATTAGTATGTAATCTTTTAATTTTCTATATATGTCTAAGTATGGACATAAAGACTTACTTTATAATTGTATATGGAACACCAAAATCAGCCACAAATTGTGCAACATTTCTTTTCCAAACCTGCAATCAATATTAAATGGTATTTAATTTTTATATGGAATGGTAATTAATTTTACATGCTAAAAATCACAAATATCATAATATAAAGGCTAAAAGAAGCAAAAATTAAATGTCAGATCTTGCAAAAATCAAATAAAATTACATGCAAAAATTTATTAACAGCCAAAAATCAAATGAAATTCAAACAAAACACAGCTTAAGCAAGAGGGTAATAGAACACAATGACTTCAGAAGCAATAACGATAACAGAAGCAATAACGATAACAGAAGCAATAACGAGAACGCAATAACAGAATACTGAAAAGAATGAAGCAATAACGATGAAATTATGTAGTTTTTCAACAAGGCAAAGAGGGTATATGCGTAACATTAATGCGTGCTGCGATTAAGCAATGTAACCACAAACCTTGATGGGTAAATGACTTCAGAAGATCAATAGTGACGGTGGCCTGAACACAAATCAATGGTGAAGAGAATGAGAATCCACCGTGACGGTGGTCAGAACCAAACGAACGGAAGAGGAAACTAAAGGCACTGTTTTGATTTAGGGTTTCATGTTTACATTATTCTAATTTCTGAAGAGGAAAGTGGAAACCCTAAAAAAATTAAAATAAAAAAGGGGGCCATAAGGCCCTTCGGCCCAAGTCCACAAAAACTAAGAAAAAGGGGGTTGGGGCCACACAGAAAAAATCATTAAGGGGGCTCAAAATTTGGGGCCTAATAAAAAATTTAATAAATGGGGCCTTGTGATTATGGACTTTTTTGACAGGTCTACTCACGATACACATGATATGTATGTGTCTTCTTTGCATCATTTTTATATTTTTCCTCTTTCTGCTAATCCTGATACACGTATTTATAAACAAGTTATAAAATTTGTTTGCTGGAAAAAAGCAATGGATCATAAAATTAATGTTGTACAACTTAACCATACTTAGGATTTAATTGAATTACCCATTGATAATATTTTTGTTGGACGTAAATAGGTTTATAATACCAAATTAAAATCTGATGGTACTATTGAAGACACAAGGTTAGACTTATTGCAAAGAGGTACACTCAACTTGAAAAAGTTGATTTTTTAGAAATTTTTCTCTGTTGTAAAAATTACAGCTGTCAGATTAATTTTGTTTGTTACTGTTGTCAAGCTTTGACATTTACATCAATTAGATGTGAACAACTTTTTTTTGCATGGGGATTCTAAAATTAAAATTTGATGGTACTATTGAAAGACACAAGGTTAGACTTGTTTCAAAGAGGTACACTCAACTTGAAGAAGTTGATTTTTTTAAAAAAAATTTCTGTTGTAAAAATTGCAACTGTCAGATTAATTTTGTTTGTTGTTGTTGTCAAGCTTTGACATTTACATCAATTAGACGTCAACAACGCTTTTTTGCATGGGGATCTCCAAAAGGACGTTTATATGCAACTTCCTCCCGGTTTTGACTTCCCTAATCCTAATATGGTTTGTAAACTTAAAAAGTCAACTTATGGTTTGAAACAAACTAGTAGAAATTGGAATCATAAACTTACTTCAGCCCTCATTTATTTGGGTTATGACAATTTCTATCTTATTATTCTTTGTTTGTTAAGAGACATGTCTCTCATATTACTATTTTGTTAATTTATGTAGATGATATTATTGTGCTTACTGAAAATGACATTGTGAAATTCAATCTGTCAAAGCTTTTCTTGATTCTACTTTCAAAATGAAAGACTTAGGCTCACTCAAATTTTTTTCTTGGTCTTGAAGTGACTCATTCAAAGAAGTGTATCTCATTGAATCAAGACAAATACGCCTTGGAATTGCTTTATGACATGGGACTTCTACATTGCAAGCCTGCCGAATTTGAAGTTGTCTAAAGATGACGACTCACCTTATACAAGTCCAAAACAGTATTGCTGACACATTGGTAGCTTGTTTTATCCCACAAATACCAAGTCAAATCTCTTTGTCTCTATTCACAAACTTAGCCAATATGTATCAAATCATATGTCTTCACATTATCTTGTTGCTACTTGTACTCTTCATTATATTAAGGGTTGTTCTACATTATATTAAGGGTTGTCCTGAGAAAGGTTTATTTTTCTCTTCTTTTTCTTCAACATTTCAGCTTTTAGCGATACTGACTGGGTAACATGCCCCGATTCCAGAAAATCAATTACTAATTTCTCCATATAATCAGTTACTGATTTCGTGAAAGTCTAACAAGCAGATTGTTATTTCTCACTCTTCTGATTGCTCGAGATCCTAGCTTTCATGAACGAACAAAACATATTGAGTTAGATTGTCATTTGATTAGTGAAAAATTGTAGAATAGCGGCATTCGTCTTTTATCTGTTCCTTCCTCTGCTTAACTCGTTGACATTCATACCAAACCTTTACCACCTACGGATTTCCATTCTATTGTTTCCAGGTTGCACTTCATTGACATATATGATTTCAACTTGTGAGGGCATAATAAAGATACTGGTACTTAATCAATTTTCAGTTTAGTTTGTTTTTATATTGTAACTACTTTTCCCTTTTTATCTCATTGTAGTTAGTATGAGACTATCTCTTTTCTAATGAAATATTAGTTTCTTTTATTTTATAACATACTACTTCAAAAGACAACTGATAAAAAATATGAATTGGTAAAATGAACATATAAAAATTTTCTTTTGTTTTCAGAAGAAATATTTTTTTCCGAAGCTTATATAAATGCTTTTTTTCACAAATTTAAAAAAAGAATCCACTCCTTTTATAGTTAAAAAAATATATTAGTCACCATGGACATGTATAAGTGGCAGGTGTGCAATGTTGTGAGTGTTCTAAACGGTATGCAAACGTTGTAAGTGTTCTAAACTTTGAAGTAATGAAAAATAGTAATTTTATCAAGATTATTATTATTATTATTATTATTATTTTACTTTTCATCCAACTAAATAGTAAAATTTGAGTTTTTCAAATAGATATTTAATTATTATATTTTTATTTGTAAAGAGAGAATAAACACCACTATAAAATCACATATAAATGTAAAGTCTCGAATTTAAATTTGGGATAAAATATTAATCTAATTATTTTAATAATTATTAATTGAGTTATTTAAAAATAATTGATATTTAATTTTTTTAATGTGATATCAATGTCATTTATGAAATTTTTGACTTATGAATTAATCTTAAAAAATTATGCTACTCTGTATTTTGGTTGGATGGATATATATATTAAAAATTTATATTATGGATGCATAACAATTAATCTCTTTGAATAAAATAATTTACAAATTCTTTCTTCAGTTTTGTTGTTTTTAATAATTTTTTTTATATAAATACATCGAATCAAATCACGCAGTAAAGTGTTATTATGTTAGTAGTAATTCCTAAATTATATCAAATATTATATAATCAATGCAAAAATCTACAAATCTCATAAAATTTGTTCTACTAAAAACAATCAAACATACTTAAATTAATTTTACATTTATCAAAAAATAGAACTGTTTATTCACCAAATAAATTTATGCAGGTCACTTATAAAAAGAAATTGATGGTCGAACCAAGAACCCAAGTAATAGTATGCAAAATGATAATAATGTAAAAAAAGTGAGTGATAAACCAATCGTGTTTCCCACGCAGCTTATTTTTCAATTTTCATTGTGGATATTATTCTATCCTCCTCAAGACAATTCGTCAGCTCCAATATTCTTAAACAAATTTTTTACTTACCCCTCTTTTACATCAATTTCTTTTTTTATCTAAACACTAACTAGACACATGGATAAGATTCTTCACTGAAATTTTTCTTGATATTTGATAAGACCGAGGGAATCGAAATTAATAATTTTTTTCCTTGAAAGTGACTTAATACTAGTTTTTATTCACCTTTTTCAAAAACTAATGACAATGACATACTAAAATATTAATCTTAATAAGGAATCATCAAATTATTGCATGATTAGCTATGTAATCCCTATGAATGGCCCATTTAAATATTCTTCATCCTATTTGTTCTTAAGATAATTTGCACT
This sequence comes from Cicer judaicum, assembly GCA_037974835.1. NCBI lineage: Eukaryota > Viridiplantae > Streptophyta > Magnoliopsida > Fabales > Fabaceae > Cicer > Cicer judaicum. Next base: position 12,480,449 of record JBBPBS010000738.1, read on the forward strand.
GATTACATAACACTTGTCGGGTTGTCGCTCAATTTGTGTTCATCTAGCTTTCAATGTCCTAAAATTTAACTGTCTAATGTTCAAACTCACCTTATTTTTACACCAAATACAATAGGAAGGAATTTTTTTTTAAATATATATAATATAGGGATGAAATTGTTAACTTGGAAAGGGAAACAAATTAATAGTTTAAAATCCTATGTCTTTTCTTATTGGCCTATACATAACAACTCCCACATATAGTATTCAACAAGCAACCTTTCTGAATTAATCAATTCCCTTTCGAACAGTTATCTTATTAGATCCAATGCATTTATTAACGACCCAAATAAAGCAAAATAAATACCACAGCTGATCTCATAACAAAATTAATGTATTTATTAACAGTTTTTATGTATACATATTGAAAATTATAAGATATTAAATACTCATTAATTATATTAAAAAAGTAAACATGTTAAATAAAGGCAAAAAAAGTAATTTAAAAAATAAATACACGTTAAAAATAATAATTTTTTTATATATAGAATTAAATATTTATACAAAAATTCTATTATAAATAAGATCGAAGAAGTAGTAAACAAAATAATATATGTATGAAAAATGTTCTATAGACAGAAAAGTTTATATTATTTGAAAATCAAAGTTAAGAATAATTTATAAGCAATAATTATGTTTTGAACTCATTGAGATGTCTTATAATAGCAACCATGACCAGTTATACACAAGGCTTCAAAGTAAAACACACTTAAAAAATGTGATTTGAGGTGAGAACAATAAGTAAAACACAAGAATCAACGTAATATCAAAATGAATCATTTAAATATTTTACTTAATTTTAAATAATGGAAAGACAAAAATCCATCTTTCATCTTTTAAATTTAATGTAATTTATGTTTAGGTCCTTTAAATTTTTTTTCTTTTTTATATGATCCTTTAAATTCATTATGTTTTTCATATAAGGCTTTATGTAAATAACTCTTTTCATATTGTCTTTTCTTAGTAGTTCTGTTTAAAAAAAATGCCATGTGTTTATTTTAATACACCGACACGTAAATAATGGTGTTAACGTGATAAAATATAAAAATAAAAATATTTTTTAATTACTTTGTATTAAAAGTAAAAAATCTAAAAATAAAAGTTTTAGTTCTTGTAACTCAGAAAAATGAATTTATTGCTGTCCTTAAAATTTTATTCATTACCAGATTAATTCTTTAAATTTTTTATCTTACCGTATTGATGATTTAAGTTACATTTTTTTTAACCGTTAGCCTTTAATGTTACTTAAAAAGAGAATAATATTGTTTGAATTTATACTCCTAAATTGTACTACTAGACCATATCAATTGACATGTCTCGATATCATAATATCTTAGGAAAATTACATATGTATCATTGAACAACATAGATTTCAATGGAAATCAAGTTATTACATTTAGGAGAACTATATTATTAATTTAATCTATTTTATAACTACAATAAAATATAAGCAAAAAAGACAAGTATAATCCATATTGTATAATACATAATGTTCACGTAAAATCCATTCGAGTCAATAAAATTAGGCCTGTGAGGAATTTGAGCATGTTTCTTAATTTTGTTGCACGAAGTGAAGTTTTGGTCAGGTCAAATGTTATGAATTTATACGACAGGAGGTTCCTCTAGTGGAAACTTTGTGTTTCATTTTTCTAATTAATCTTTGTTGTTTATTGTTGTTTATATCACATCCGATGTAAATGACTTGTTCAATACCCCCTAACTCTTTATGCTCTCAATTTCTCCGACTGAAATTTTGTAAGGAACTTTCAAATTGATGGTCAGAATACGGAAAAAGAACATAAATTTCGTTCTAACAAAATTAATTATTAATTATTAAATTTACTTATTTAAAAAAAACACATAAAAAATGTTTCATGAAAAAATCAAATAAATGCGGATATTCAAAATTAGCGCGTGCATGGATATTGGATATCGTAATGATGACACCTTGAACATGTATATCTCTTTTGTTTCTTCACTCTTTTTGTTATTCTAAAATTCTACTTTTTTTTTTCGGCTTTTGCCATTCTAGGTGCAATGTTTAACTTTTAGATGAGAAAAGAGACTATGCACACTGAAAAGAGATGTAGTAAAATTAGATAATCATATCGACAATTATTATCTCATAATGATTAGGCCAAACAAAATAGATAGATATATATATATATATATATAGTTAAAATTTTGAGACGGAAGGGACATTATTTTGATAGGACTTTATATTATTGTAATATTATATAAAATAATTGTATAATTGATTGTTGTGGTTTGATGTTAATATTACCGTAACAATTATTTTTATACTTAAAGTGTATATTTATTAAACTTTTATTGAATTAATGCAAGAGTTTAATATGTAACCACAGATACTACGAACAATTCTACATGATCAATTAATATAAAACATTAATTGTATGATTCATAATTTATAGAAGTTACAATTATCTAGTATAATTATATGATCATACACTCATATTAGTTTATGATGTGAGTAAATAATTTTTTTTTTTTTTTAATGAAAATGCTAACAAACCTCTTGAAGACATGTGTTAAGAAACCACAAGAAAAATTTATTTATAATTCTCATTGAAAGTTGTGCATGTAATAATCTCTTAAAAGTTTAAATTTTGAAGTGTTTTTACAAAAACTATTATGGTTATTTATAAAGAAAATATTAATATGTGTCCTTATAGTATATGTTAGTATATTAAAATATAAATTTTGTATAAAAAATTATATTTTTTTCTTCTAAAATCATACATTTAATTTTTTTAATTATAATTACTATTTTTATAATTTTTTAACATTTACCTGTAATATACATGGTAGCATGACGTTATTTAAAAAGTTTCCTTTTTGTTAGCGTGACGCTTGGATTAAACTCCGGTCCTTTCTTTTCTTTTTTTAACTCAAGTCTTGCCCTTGTGATGCATGTGAACATTTTTGTGTTAAAGTTTAGCTTGTTATGAAAAAAATTGTAAATTATCACCATATTATAACTATTTACGAGAATGATTTAAAAAATAATTTTTATTAAAATTAAATATTTCTAATGATTTAATAGTTGTAATTGATTGATTAATAATGTAAAAAAAATTATACCGATGTTTAGTATATAAATTAAATTATTTATGTTAATATAGGAGTATTTATTTTTTTGTCATGTCAACTTAATTATTTTTCCGGTGTATATATAATATTCATATTCTTCGTTACAATTTTTCATTACAAATTTATATTCATTATTTAACCTTGAACTAAATTATTTTATTTAATTTTTTAACTCAAATTCGTAAAAAATAAAAGTTATCCAATAGAATGATTACATATTTTTAAATAATTGCATGAAATATTGTTGTAACATTATTTTTATTTAGACAGCTAGAAATGTGAATGCTCATACTTCTATGTGATACATATTTTGTATTTAATAAAAGAGTCTTGTTAATATAAGGAAAAAAAAAGATAAGACAACAAAAAAAGGTCTTATCAATAATTATGTTAAAAAGTAAAAAGAAAGTTCTACTGGAATGTTTTTTACTTTGGACCAGATCAGTCATGCCAATTGTTGAAAACACGTTCATGCATTGTGACTTGTGAGATTTTTACATTTTGTCTGTTTACCTTTGAAAAACGTAATATGTTTTTTTATACCACGGTTTGAAAAGTTTGGACGTAGAAAACCGTTGTCTATTTATTTTAGGCCGCGGTTGAAAAAGTGGAAACATAAAAAACTATTGCATATTTTTGAAACACACTTTTTACGTATTGTCTATAATTTAATTTTTTTTAGTTCAGTGTCTTTAATACTTTTAAACAACAGTGGAATAAATATTAAAAAAATGAGTTTTATGACAAAATATAGAGGATAAGTAAAATATTTTATTAAAATTACTAAAAATAACGAAAACTATGTTGATTTTAACCAAGACTATATTAAATAACCTCATAATTTATTATATATATATAAAAGTTAAGTACAAGATACACTTGAACTCAAAAACAAAGAAACGACCCTATAGGTAATAGAAACTACAATGTTATTCTTAATAGACAATTCATATGTTCAACACATGACTCATAATACAAACAATGCCCCACCTTTGTTTTTCGTTAAAAATCATTTCTTAAATTGTACCTTAACAAGATAACTATTTGTGAAACCTAGCGTCAAAGTCAGAAAATTTTCTCATTTCTTACCATCGTGTATATATGAATATACATATAGTCTCATATATGCTCCAATTAATATGCATGTGATTTCAAGTATGCATGTAAATTGTACTTATTTATGACTTAACTAAGATAATTATATATGCTAGTAAGATAAGAATATTTTTTTAAATGTGTATTTTAGAGAATTTTAAAAACGTAAGGAGAAAAAAGAAAATCCGATATAGTAATTGGGTGTTTTTTCGAACAAGCTGCCTAAGATGAAAGAGCATAGCATCACACATTGGATGAAGTCCAAATAGATGAATGATTGTGTGACCTCTTAGTTGAAGGAGTGTTGTGCTTACCTACTAAAATAATAATATTTTTATCCTTGTATTCTCCAGCTATACAACAACTACTATTAACTCACAATTGTTATAGTTGTAGAACAATTCATAGTTGTCAAATATTTTACTATATATGTACTAACAGAACGATTAAATGAATGCAATAAATAAGTGGAATTTAGAGTCTTCTCCAATCACGGACCTTTCTTCGTTTACATTTTAATAAAATTTAATCATTTTCCTTTCTTCTTTAATAGCATCCGTCCAAGCATCAAAAATCCTAAGAGCATATTCTTTAAACTAGAAATAATTTTAACGCTAATATTTTTTTGACAAGTAATTGTGATTCGTGATTCGTGATGTTAAGCAAAGTTATGTAACTATTGCTTAATAGTATATGGTTTTCGTTATTTTGGATATTGTTAGTTGATTGTTAATCATTCCTATTTACCATATAGTATAACTTTCAATAATTATATGATATTTATCTTGTTAAGAAAAGAAGAAAAAAAAATATTTTGTATTAATAATGTTTTTAGTCTTTATAAAATTTTAATATTTTAATTTTAGTTTATGTAAAATAAAAATATAATTTTTAATTAGTCTATTTAAAATTTCCGGCAAACAATTTTAATTCATGTTAAACGGAAATTTATTTAATTGTTGTTTAACTTTAAAAATTTTAAATGATTTTTGCAAATATATTTAGAATATTATAAAAAAAATTACACAAAATTTTACAATAAAATGAATTAAATATAAATTTTTTAAATATATATAACTCAAAATAAAAGTAACAAAAATATAAATTTAAAAATCAAATTTTGAATTTATTTATTGTAAAAGAATAATTTATATTATCAAAATATATTTAAAAAAATATTCAAAAATATAATCCACTTAACAATAAAAATTAAAACTGTATATATAATAATTTTTAAAAATTAAAAAATAATGTTTTTATTTTTATTTTACGTAAATTAAATTTAATATAACCTCAATGTTTTTAGAAGAAGAAAATGATTGTTTATTTGCCGTGACAAGTCTTGACTTATATAAGTTTGGGCTGTCTCTTGCTTAAACTAAATGGGCTACGAGAAGGGTTTCAGCCGGCAACCCATCACTTTCTAACAGTAACAAATCCTACAACTAAAATGCCCGCGTGCTTTTCACACTTTCATGCTGACCAGGCATTACATGTGGGCCCTTCTTGTCGCCCATTATGCCTTCTCCTCTCCGTGTTCATGCCCCACATTGCCTCCTCTTCATTTAACAACAACCATTACTTTTTTCTTTTGTCTTCACATACGGACATATACTTCTAATTTTTTAAATTTACCTTTTTTTGATACGTAGATAAATTAAATTAATTCTTTATTATAAAATTCATAATTCTCTATCTATTCTATTTTTAATTGTACAGTTAAATTTGTCCCTTCACAATCCAATCCTTTAGCGTCATTCCAAAAAGTACTACTTGATCCGGCTTGTCAAACGTGGCTAACCATTAGCATTGTCGTGATACTCGTATGATGACACAGACATGGTTGTAAATAGGAAATTAATTGAGACTCATAAATTAAAAATTAGGTGTAAAATAGGTGTTGAAATCTTGGTTGGTTTCCTTTGCCTATAAATACTACTCACCCCTTCACGCTTTCTTCATTCATTCACCCTTTCTATTTTTCATTTCTTCTTTCTGTTTCATTCCTTTGTATTCATTTTCTATTTTCTTCCAAAATCCTAAGAGTTAATCATGGCCGTTGAATCTGAGTTTCTTCAAGTACCTCCTTCTTCGGTTGATTCGAAGAGCTTCAATCCTCTTCAGTTAATTGAAGAAATGACCGAAAACACTGACCCCTTCCAAGAGAGGACTCTAGCTGAGATTCTGAAACAAAACGCAGAGACAGAGTACTTGAAACTGTTCGGACTTAACGATGCAACTGACCGTCAAAAGTTCAAGTCTAAGGTTCCTGTTGTAGCCTACGAGGATCTGTTGCCTTATATTCAACGCATTGCTAATGGTGACCGTTCTCCAATCTTGTCCGCTCATCCAATCTCGGAATTTCTGACTAGGTTCCTTCTCTAACATATATATCTCACTTTGCATTTTAAATCATTTAAGACACATTAATATTATTGTTTGACCATACATTTTTATTTATGAGAAAATTGCACACATGCATTTAAGAATTGTATAACCTTTTTTTTATAATATATTTCCTTTATTATTTATTTTCAATCATGCTTCAATGAACGCGTAATATTATGTGAATTAATTAATCAAACAAGGTGAAAATTACAGTTCAGGAACATCAGCTGGTGAGAGAAAATTGATGCCGACAATTGATGAAGAAATGGACCGTCGTCAGTTTCTGTACAGTCTTCTCATGCCAGTGATGGATCAGTACGTTTTTGTTTTCATTCAGTGATGATGCATTCGTTATTTAAAGAATCATATTATAATAATATATAGTACTTATAAGTTTGAATTGTTATTTATGAAGTAATGTTTCTTAATTTGTTTGAACAGATATGTGCCTGATTTGGACAAAGGAAAAGCACTTCATTTCCTTTTTATCAAAGCAGAAACAAAGACTCCGAGTGGTTTAGTTGCACGTCCAGTTCTCACAGCCTATTACAAAAGTGAACAATTTAAGAATAGACCATTTGACCCTTACAACGTTTTAACAAGCCCAAATGAAGCCGTTCTATGTCTCGATTCATATCAAAGCATGTACACTCAAATGCTATGTGGGCTCATCATGCGCCACCAAGTACTAAGAGTTGGAGCTGTTTTCGCTTCTGGGCTTCTTCGAGCCATTAAATTCCTTCAACTTAATTGGGCCCAATTAGCCCATGACATCTCCACCGGAACCCTAAACCCCAAAATCACTGATCCATCCATCAAAGAATGCATGTCCAAAATACTGAAACCCGATCCCGAACTCGCGAATTTCCTAACAAAAGAATGTTCTGGAGAAAATTGGGAACGTATAATCCCAAGAATTTGGCCTAATACAAAGTACCTTGAAGTTATAGTGACAGGTGCTATGGCTCAATACATTCCAACTCTTGATTATTACAGTGGCGGGCTTCCTAAGCCTTGTACAATGTACGCTTCATCTGAGTGTTACTTTGGGCTTAACCTTAAGCCCATGAGTGAGCCATCTGAAGTTTCTTACACCATGATGCCAAACATGGGTTACTTTGAATTTTTACCACATGATGACTCATCACCTATTACCCTGTCACGTGACTCACCACCAAAACTTGTGGAACTTGCTGACGTGGAAATTGGAAAAAGCTATGAACTAATTATAACAACTTACTCGGGTCTTTGTCGCTACCGCGTTGGCGATATTCTTCAAGTAACCGGTTTCTACAATAATGCCCCGCAATTCAAATTCGTAAGACGTAAGAACGTGTTGTTGAGCATCGATGCGGATAAAACTGACGAATCTGAACTTCAAAAAGCGATCGAAAACGCTTCTGAGTTGTTGAAGAAATTCAATACGAGCGTCGTGGAGTACACGAGTTTCGCTGAAACGAAATCGATCCCTGGACATTACGTGATTTACTGGGAGCTTTTAATGAAGGATTTGTCAAATCCTCCAAGCAATGAAGTCTTGAATCAATGCTGTTTGGTGATGGAAGAGAGTTTTAATACGGTTTATAGACAGGGAAGAGTTGCTGATAATTCGATTGGGCCGTTAGAGATACGTGTGGTAAAAAATGGCACGTTTGAGGAGTTAATGGATTATGCTATATCGCGTGGTGCATCGATTAATCAGTATAAAGTTCCTAGGTGCGTGAGTTTCACGCCCATAATTGAGCTTCTTGATTCTAGGGTGGTTTCGTTTCATTTTAGCCCTGGTTTACCTCATTGGACCTCTGAACGACGTCGTTGATCTTCCAAGGTGTATAACATGCACCCATGCATTGCACGAGCTCTTTCCGTAATAATAATAGTAATAATAAAAGGGAAAGCCATGTAAAAAATGCGTGTCTGGGTGTATGTTTTGTTAACTATAGTTTGTTCTGATTTCCTAAAAATAAAAAAATTATTTTGTTTTCATTATAAATTAAGTGTGTCAATTTTAGTTGATTTGATATTTCAGAAGTGCTTAATGTTTTATTCTTTTTATTTTAATAATAAGTTTTTTCTTTTTTTTGCTTTTTTGGATATGGATTTGTTTAAAGTTATTCCTTTTAGCTTTTAATGTATGTGGAATTAGTTCGATATAAGGTTCAAATGGGTGTGCAGGATGGAATTGTTGTCGTGCAAATGCTTGTTTATATTTAGTTTGGAAATGATGTATCTTTAACATTTACAATTTGAAAAGACGTTGAAAGATAAGATTATGCAAACCGCTCATGTTATGAGTGTTTGGAATATTCGGTAAGAATTGAAGTCTTGATGTGATCAATATATTAAGGTTTTATAAATTTGAAGAAATTATCTTTTTCAACAATAGGTTCTATGCGGGTGTATTCTTGCGCACATGCTAGTTATTCTGTCTATGACACTAGGTTTATTGATTTATAAGTCTTCATAGCCAAATATATTTATGAATTTCAACTTTAAGTAATTACTTTTTCCTGTTTTACAATAAGTGTTATTATAATAAAAAGAAACTGTCTGAAAATAAATATTATTTATAATTTTTAATATAACTTTATTTTTTTATATTACTCTTTAATAATTATTATATACATAATTTTTAAAAATTTATTACTTTATACTGATAATAGTAAAAAATCAATTAATAATTATGATAAATAATTTAATGAAATTAATTTTTTTTTCTTTTAGTTATTTTATTTTGTAATATATATAAAAAAAATTAAACGAATTGAGACAGAGAGTAAATTTATTTGAAGCAATAGAAACCTGGAAGCATATCACAAGTCACAAGACCATAATAGTTTATACAGCAGATGGTTTAGTGCGTTGTAGCGTGAGGGGGGGTTGATTAATACTGTCACAATTGACAGACTTAATAGTAGTGTTATTTTGCAATAAACACTCTTTTAGTACTTTAAATTAAATTTTGTAGCCTTTCTAACTAACATCTTTGACTCTATTTACCGTAACTTAAATATGTAAGGAGAAAGTGAGGTATGTGATAATAGATTAAATCGTTTCAATAAGAGTTTATGATTTAATCTATATCGATTAAGTTTTGTTTTTAAATAAATAAGGTTAAGATTTTTAAAAGAATGTTATTTAACTAAATTGAGTTATACTACATACTACAAAATTTTAGGTTTGACAAGTTGTAACTTAAATATAATATACATTCTTTATTTAAAATAAAAAATAGTATACATTAATGTTTAACATATTTTTAAATATATTATTATAAAGTAATATCAAAATAACATGTTAAATCTTAAAATTTAATTTTATTGTATTGATCTTTTACTTTGTTAATTAGTTTATTTAGATATATTTAATTTTTTGTTTAAAAATATTAAAATAAAATAGATTTTTAAATATTAGACCATAAAAATATTTTTTGAAAGTTAAACTCACACTTAAAAATAATATTCAGGTCTAAACCTATTCACGTAGACGTGGCAAATTCTAAGACATATGCTCTAAAAGTAAACCATTTCCATAATAATGTAAAACAATGTGAAGAAATATTAGTTATTTCAGCGTTATTACCTCTATCATTAATTAATTATAAATATCAATTAAAGATAAATTGCCCTTAAATATGAGTGTACTTTTAAATTATCAATCTATTTTTTTTTTTACCATTTTTAATACTATTAATTTATCTTTAAAAAAAACAATTTAAATACATTTATATATAAAAGATATTTTAATTATACCAGACACAATAAATTTACTATTTACTTTTGTAATATATATAAATAAAACAAAACAAATATTTACCCACACATTTGTAAAAATCTCTAACTCTTTTTAGGTGTTCGGGATCACTCATTTGAAAGTACCTACACTTTCTTTTTTAAAAGCCAAAAAAATATATTATCATGCTAGGTTATAGTACGATAATACCAACAAAGCAAAGCAACAATTACATCTTCAACTAAGTGACTTTTAAAACCAACACCAACTCACGAAACACAAAAAAAAAAACAAAAAAACTATTTACAACAACCAAACTGATGCCATTGCCCTCCATAAAAGACGGAGCCAAAGCTAAGACATTCTCGTGGGTTGTTATCCCATTGTTAATTTATAGACCAAGAAAAATTTAACCGAGACTAAAAATAATATACTCAAAAGTTAATTAGTGCATTAATAAGCAAGCAAGCATGTAGAAATGTCGCATTCTGATCTGCAAATGAACTAGGCTTTTGAAATGTCGGGTTCACACATAGCTAGTACGTACGTGTTTGATTCTCAATAGTACTCGATTGTGTGGGACACCACCTGGACTATATATGTGTTCCAATATTTGCATTAATTAATTTATATAAGATCCTTTGTATTATATTCGTTTGATGTTTTACTTCAAATTTATATAATGTCTAATTTAAAACATATTAATGATTCTATAGAAAAACATATCAATGAAAGTTATCAAATATAATAACTATAATTTGATCATAAGGATAAAATAAAAAATAACTTATATTTGTATTATTTTTAGAATTTATCCCGTGTCATGGTTGAGTGTTTATTTCTTAAATACCATTGAAAATACATGTTTCATAATTATTCTTTTCATTCTCCTTAATTTTTATGTAAGGCTGGATTTGTCATTTTACAAATATGTCTAATTATTTTCTTTCACTTTCTATCCAACCAAATAAGGAAGATAAAGTTTTTATTTTTCTTTTCATTTACTTAATTTCATTCATACCAAATATAATGTAAAAAGAAAGTGAAAGAAAAAAAGTAAGATGGAAAAATGTCAAATAAATTAAAGTGAATGAGAAAAGTAAAATGTTTTTTAATTGTTTAGTATGAGTGAAAGTGAATAGAAAGTAAGAGAGAAAAAATATTTGATAAATTACATAAATAAGATTGAAATCGGAAATATATATAAGTTAATATAATATTGTAAATTATAATTATTTAGTTTATAACATTTAATTTAATGTTCATTAAAATTAATATTAGTAGTAGTATTTGACTTTGAGTAAAATCAAGGTAGCCATTACAGTAGGTGTGGATGTGTGATACAAAAAAATTCATGTCCATAAACTAAAGCAAGGGCATGAATGGCTTTTTAAAAATTTAATCAGTTTTTTCTTGCATTTTTTTCTAATTGAGAGGAAAGTATTCTTTATTGTAGGGTCCACCAAAATTGATCATTCCTCTCCCTTTCTTCGGAGATCCAAACAAAGGAAGCACATTTCCCTATAAACACTTTTTCCTACATGCTTTCCTTCCTTCTACTTTCGATTGTTCCAAACACACTAAAAGTTAAAAGGCATTACTTTAAAATAAAGAGATATAAAATAAAAAATAAGGAAAGTGATGTAATAAATTTAATATATTAGTTATGTGATAAAAAGAAAGAGATTAAAAAAAATAAAATATTGAATTGTTGTAGAAAAATTATAGTATTTAAATTATAACTATATTTTTTTACAACTCTTATAACTTTCATATGTGACACTCAAACATAAATGATTTTAATTTAATGATATTAAACGCAACTTATGTTTAAAGATACGATAATTCATGAAATTTCTACTATTCACACTAAATATTGTATAGTACTACATTCTTCATAGCTATAATTTATTGATGCGGCATCCATTACATTTTCAATTTTCTTGGATAATATACGTGTAGAGACAAATATATACTCTAATATTAAGAGAACCTACGAACTAAAACATTTTAAAAATTGATATTATAATATTAACAAAAGATGATTATAAGTATAATGGCAATACATATCTGGATATTTGGAAATTTTCAAAGTTAATCTATTAAAAATCTCTTATTGACAAAATAAAACTAAATTGAATTTAAGTTAGTTTGATTCGATAAAAATTGGCTTTGTTTGAAACTAAACTAAAGTGTTTTATAATTTATAATTTCCGTTAATTACTGTTAGTACAGCTTCACCGTTTTTTTTTATTTTTATTATTATTATTATTATTATTATTATTATTATTATTATTATTTACGTACCTTAAAGTTGTTGTCTATTTCTTAGAAGTTAGAATCATAAAATAAAAAGATGTAATTTTCTAAAGTTGAATTAGTTGGGGACCACGATATGCATATAGTCAATATAATTCAAGTTTCTGGTAACCTTTTGATGCTTGATTCTTGTTTGCATTGCATGTGCCATGTGCATAGCACTATACAGATCTCGATACACACCACGGGTGCCACTTGAGGATCTTGGTAGGAATGTCACAGTCACAATTTTCTCATTAAATGTTTTTTAAAAATAAAAATAATTATAAAAAATGTTAATTAAAAAATATATATTATATTTTTTTAATTAATTGTATGTATTTTGAATTCCATATATATATAAAAGTTAAATTGATATCTGATAAATTCAATAAATAAAATTGAAATCAGTTAAATGAAATTTAGTATGGTTTTATTTCATTTAAAATTTATCAATGATATTTAAATTAAATTATTGTACTATATTAATAATATTATTTTAAATATAAATTTTATTTAAATAATTTTTAGTTATTTATATATTATTTTTTACTCATATAACTCAATCAAATTAATTATGTTTTTTGTTTTTAGATTTTTTTCTTTCCAAACATGTAAACCAAAGCAATGTATCATATTCATAATTTCATCTCTTCTACACATGTGCAATGTTTTAGTCAAATTCATCATTTTTTTTTTTTGTAGATGTATTTGAAAAGAAGAAATTATTTTTTAAATCAAAATTTTACAACGTGAAGTTCTAATGTATAATATTGGACGTGGCAAGCTCTCATCCTTTTCATACCAAATATTTTGATAAATATTGGACATTATTTACTTGGTGGAGACTCAGCACAGTAGTAATACGCATAGTTAATTAATATATTGATGAAATTCAATAAATGGTTATATTAAATTAATAAATTATTTCAACTAATAAATGAAAAATCTACACTTTGCCAAATTAAATAATTTGAATGTATACTAGTTTTAAATACCCCACAATTTTTAAAATTTCCATCTATTTTCACTATTAGTTTTTTTTATAAACAAAGATGTATTAATGGAGCGCAAAAATTATTCTAACTCACCACATAAATATAAAAAGGTCATATCTTGTTAAAGAATTAAAAAAAAACATAAATTTTATAAAAAAAAATATTCAACTTTCAAAATTTTAAGATTTTAAATTCACTAAAAATTATTTTCATTTTTAATTTCTTAATAAATGTCTAATAACACTTCTTAACCTTTCTCTTACAAAAATTAAAGCATAATAATACAACCCAGTAGATTTGTAAACCAATCTGAGTAATTCAAAAAAATACATGTACACTCCCTCATAATGAACCATACCAAAAGAATATCTTAAATAATACTATCCACCTCCACGGTCCCACCTTGAAAATAATTCAGTTACGTGCTAACAATAGTATCCAAACGGTCGTGCACCAAATTAAATAACGCACTTTTCTATATTTTTTGTGTCAAGAAAGATCCAATTTGGGCAGCTGAAAAGTGCAACACTTAAAAACTTCAAACCACACATTACTAGATACAGAACAAGTGAAGAAAATATGAGATATATGTTCTGCACTATTGAAGCAAAATACACAACTCATACATTGGTTCAGTGTTAATATTCTGCGAGCTAATATGGCCTCTCTTGTTTGCAATGTCACGAAGGAATATTGAGAAGAAGGTGAGAGATTCCATCTATGCTACTAATATTTCTTCATTTTTCCTAACATATTAATCATTAATATTCTCTTATTAAAAAAGAATATATACCAATTAATTATATTTTAGAAAATTCAATTTTTAAAATACGCATGTTCTGAAAAACTAACATTTATTTTTTTTCAAAACATCCTTAGAATCTTATGAGAGTAAGATTTTTATTTTTTGAATCAGGATCAAATTTGGATTTGAAAAAAATTGTAGTAATAAGTGTATGATTGTGGGATATTAAATAAAATTTCAAACAGAGATCACCATATTTATATTATTGAACAACAAAAAATTGAACTAGTTTAAGCCCGTATAAAATATGGGCTAGGTTAATACCATTTAAGTCCAAAATAGTTTTGACCATTCCAATCCTAGTACCCTTCATTTGAATTTGTACCCCCGATTTATTAAAAATCCACTCTTATCTTTAATAAATTCATTCACATGAGCAGAAAAAAAAATTACTCTAAAATCTGATCCCCTCAACGAAATTTCTGGTAAGTAAATTTTTACAACTAAATTTCCGATAGTTATATGTAATATCGAAAATTTGGTCAATGAAATTTCCAGTAATTGTATTTTCAATATTGAAATTTTCAAATTTCCGGAAGCTATCGAAAATTTCAAAAATTTTGAAAAACCCGGTAGTTATTGTTTGTTCACTGGAAATTTTGTTTATTGAAATTTCCGGTAGTTAATCCGGATATTTCAAAACTTCGGTAGTTAATAAATTTTTTATTTTAATTTTTTTTGAATATTTTTTTAATTTGTATGTTATTTTTTTATTTTTGAAATAGGGATGAAAAACACACAACTAGTATTTATAGATTTAACTGAAGCATTTACAACTGATCAAATTTTGGAGTCACGAGAAGTTGTCATATCATGGGCAAGAGAGATAGGTCGACAAAATCGAGTAACAGTTATCATTACTCGATCAAACGTAGAGACTGGAAAGAAAGGAAGAAAGTCAAAATTAATTATTGGTTGTGATAGAGGTGGACAATATAAATCAAATTAAAATAACACAGGTACTTCAACTAAAAGGTGTTGATGTCCGTTTAAACTTAGATCGAGACCACTGAAAAATGATGAATGATGGATTATTAGTTTAATATGTGGACTTCACAACCATGAGTTAGTGGCTACTTTTGATAATAATGCATTTATGGGATGCTTAACAGAAGAAGATAAGAAACATGTTGACGAGTTGACAAAATATCACGTTGCACCTAGACACATCTTGTCATATTTGAGAGATCGAGATACGAAGAATGTAACAAATATCTATCAAATTTACAAGCGACGAAGTACATACACGAAGAATTTGATGGGACCTAGAACTGATATGCAACATTTGTTGAAGTTACTTGAAGCTGATAAATATACTTGTTGGAGTAGGACTCGTGAGGACTCCAACGTTGTGAGGGATATGTTTTGGACGCATCCAGATTCCATAACTTTGCTGAACATCTTTCCTCTTGTATTGATCACGGATAACACCTACAAACTCTTGTATTGATCATGGATAACACCAACAAAAACAACAAGTATAGGTTACCATTGTTTGAAATTGTTGGTGTAACTTCAACTGGGTTGACATTTAATGTTGCATTTGCTTATATGGATTCTGAACGTCAAGACAACTTTTGGTTGGCATTGGAGAAGTTAAAAGAGTTGTTTGTTTCAAACACGTCATTTCCTCAGGTGATTGTGACTGACAGAAAACTTGCTTTAATGAATGAATGCAATTAAAGTTGTATGTTCATCTTCAACAAATTTACTTTGCCAACTTCATATTAACAAAAATGTTGGAGGCAAATGCAAACAATATATATTAAAGAAAGACATGCAAGAACCTATTCTTGAGTTGTGGAGGAAAATTGTTTATTGTTCTGAAGAGAAGGAGTACAAGGAACTTTTGCAAATATTTGAGCAAGTATGTGTCGATAATATTATTTTGTTTGACTACGTCAGATACACATGGTTGAATCCTCATAAGGAAAGATTTGTTGAAGCACAGACCAATCGAGTATTGCATATAGGAAATACTACGAACACCTTAGATACTACGAACACCATAGTCATATAACACAACAAGTGCAGCTGGTCCCCATGGCCATTTACCACAACTATCAAGATCTTGAAACAGAAAGAGATATTTTGCAGATACAAGTGTAAAACTTTTATCACTCAGAATGGTACACCCTATCAAATGAAGTAGGTATGCCCTTGCTGCACAGACATATCTTCCTTCATGAAGTTTCTTAAAAAATACCTCTTTCAACCACTCAAAACTATACGAGGCCCTTCTATTGGTCCTAGTCTTAGTGACAACTTCATCATATGCAACTCTCAATAACTCAACAACAGCAACAATTGCCAAATCTTCATTGACATTTGTGGGAGGTGTGAAAAACTCTAAAGTACATGGGATGCTCAAAAGACCCCTAACACCATTAAGAGTAATAGTCATTTCACCGAATGACAGGTGAAATGAACTAGTCTCTGCGTGCCATCTCACAGCAAAAGCAAATATCATATTACCGTCAATCATATGCAAATTACATTTTCTCAGATGACGTAATCCAGATATATTAATTCAATGATCTATTTGAGCAGGTAATTGATATCTGATATCAATGAATTTGTCTTTATTTTTGCCATTCGAAACAACTTTCAAGGTACGTCTATCGTGTTTAATTAAAAATAACACACAATTACAAATATATTAGAATCTTATACTACAAATAAATTATAATGTGTAATAAAATAACCTATACTACAAATATATTATAATATGTAATAAAATAAATTATTTACTAACCTGTCCATTCCACACATTAATTGCAATGCGATGCTCATAATCTTTAAGGACAGAAAGATCATATGGACCTCCAAGAAATATGGGTTCTTCAGGCTGGTGTTGTTGACCATGTTCATCATCAAACTGTTGCTGCTGCTGATCATGTTCATAATCAAACACATGATCTTGCTGGGGTTGGTCATCCTGTTCTGCATCAAACACAGGATTTTGCTGGAGCTACTCATCTTGGGGCGCCTGCCTTTCCTCATTTCTCTTTTTCCTTTTTTCAACAACAACTCTCCTATTTGATTGTGTAGGAGGCGGAACTCGAGAATGATCACCGTCAGTTTTTGCTCCTCTAGTACTCACTAACAAAATTCAATAAAAAAAATTAAAAAAATTACAAGTGTACTGGAAAATTCAAAAATGAATGAAATTTCTAGTAAACAAACCGGAAATTTGAAATTTCCGGTAGTTCAAAAATGAAAATTTCTGGGAAGGCATCCGAAAATTTCAAATTTCCGGTATTGAAAATGTATACCGGATTTTTCAAATTTCCAGTAAAAAATTTTTTTTAGCAAAACTCACTTTTTTGGATTTTTCAAGTGTGGGGTACAACTGTTTTGATTTTTTGTTATTTTGACTTTTACTAAATTTTTTAAGGTTGTTTTGAGTATTTCATTCAAAAAATATTTAATTAAGGGCTACAAGTTTAAACGGGGAGGTACAAAAGCTAACAGTCCCAATCCTACCTACAAAATTGTGGTTTGGTGTGGACTGATCCATGAGTTTTGTACCATGCACCCCCAATTTTACCTCCCACCTCCTCAATTTTTTTAAAAACTATTTTATCCTTATTTAATTTGTATAAAATTATGGAATAATTTCTATTTTAGTTTTCCACCCCCAACTTTTGAAAGTTTTGTAAAACTAGAAACTTTCAAAATATAATTATGTAGAAAAAATTACTAATTTCGAAACTTTGTAAAAATACCAACTTTCGAAATGAAATATTATAGAAATTTTGAAACTTTTGATAAATATGAAATTTTCGAAGTGTATTTTTCCAAAAAACTTCGAAAGTTTGGATGAATTTGAAACTTCCGAAGCACATATACTTCGAAAATTTCAAACATTCGAAGTAATTCCATTTCGAAAGTTTCAGAACAAAACTTTTGAAACTTTCAATTTTTTTTAAAAAACTACTGAAACTTCTGAAATTAAATATCAAATTTATTATTACTATTAATTTATTACCATAAATTTATTATTATAAATTTATTATTATTTATTACTATTAATTTATTACTAATAGAAATATATTTCGAAACTTTCCATTAATACCAAATTTTTGAAACTGAACATATTCTTCGAAAGTTTCATTATTTATGGGATTCGAAAGTTCTATCATTCAAATTTTTCATATTTTCAACATCTATTTCGAAATTTTCATTTCTTCGAGTATCAACCATTTCGAAACTTTCTAATTTCATGAAACTTTCAAAAGTTTCTATGTTTCAAAACATTCGAACTTTTGAGACTTCCATTTCAAAACTTTCAACATGATACAAACTTTCGAACGATTTGGGGTTTCATACATTTCGAATATTTGAAATATTCGAATTTTTACTTACTTTTGAGATTCAAAAGTTTCAAATGTTCAAGGGGTGGGTAGGCTCAGATTCAGATATTATAAACTTTCGAAGGAATTGGGTGAAAAAGGAAAGTCAACTTTTTTTTGAGTTTTAATAGATGAAATTAAGAATAAAATGGTCTTTTACACATGAATGAGAGTGGGAGGTAAAAATGAGAGGGGTGCGTGGTACAAAACCTGTGATCCACAATAGATTGGGCCAATTTCTTTTTTCGGCAAAAATAATAATTTTTGAATTAAAAGAAATAATAAAATATTTAATTTATATAAATCTTTATTATAGAGAATTATACGATCAATCCATTCTCAACGGACCATGCATTAGAAAAATTGACTTTCAGTTATAATTATGTTTTGGATACGTACTATAATACTATAGTTACTTTTAACATCATAATTACACATAGAATTTATTGGGATATCACACCTTAAAGCTTTTATAAATTAAAAATAAAATTTATTGGTATTTTATCAAAAAATAAAATCATGCTCAAATGTAAAAAGAAAAATATATAAGTGAAGCATTATTTTATAAAATTCGACCACATGATACAAGAACAAATTTTATGTTTACGTTTTTTTCATGTAATATTTATGTCACTAGAGTCTCTTGATTTTTCGGACTCTTATTATTAAGTTTTATATTTTGTTTATATTATTCTTAAAAAATTAATTTATAATGTAAAAATATCTCTCTTTTATATAGTCATTTGAAATTTTATCTTTAATTTATGTGAAACATTTCAATACAATCTATCGTACTTATAACTATTGAATTTGGTACGTTGATATAAATAATGACTCGTCCAAATTAATAAATTATAGATATCAAATTAAATAAGAAGAAAAAAAAGGTTAAAAGCCTTCCTTAAAAATTAACTCATAAGGTGGAGATGGCTCTTTTTATAACTTTATGGAATACCTTTGTGGGATTTAAACTATTGATAATGCATGCTTTATCAAATATATTGTTATTATCTCTATGTTACAGTGTGGAAACCAAACTCATGAGCATGTAAGTACTAATATTGAGAACAAACATAAATCTTGATAATTTTAGGATCTAAAATATATTTGATATATAAAAGACTTTATTCTAGGGATACATACATTCATAATTACTCCTACCTCTAAACATTAATTTAAAAAATGAAATAAATAAAAAAAAAAGTCTAACAATCTCTCATTTGATATACATTATAATAGTTATATCAAAATTCTTTAATAATATTGACATTTATAAGTTAAGCTGATTTTATCAATTGATAAATATTTATTTTATGTGTTTTCTAAATATTAGCTATAAATATTTATCCTGCATTTATCTGTGACAATTACATGTCTTGTATTTTGAATTTATCAATCATATATATATATATAT
>JBBPBS010000738.1:12501088-12513687 GCA_037974835.1 Cicer judaicum
TAACTTAAATCTTTAAATAAACTCATTTTTATCTATAACAATATCAAATAAAGAATGAAAACATGAATTTATTTAAAGATTTGAGTTAAAATTTTTATGAAATTTATATTATATTGAAGAATATAATTAATTTTATGGATTTTGTTTGAAAATGTTGATGAATTTTTATAAATAAAAAAATAATATTATTAATGTTTTAAAACATAAAAAAAATTAAATTATTATTTAAAGTTAAAATAACAGATCAAATAAAAAAAAATAACTAAATTGAAAGTAAACTAAGTGACCACATGTTTGAACATAAAATTTTATATGATAAATTTTTTCTTTCATTCCAAATCACCGGCCACACACTTTTATAACCATATTTTTCTTTGTATTAAATAATTTGTTTTTGTCTTAGAGATTTATTGCTACGATTTTTTTTCTACTTTAAATTCAATTATAAATTAGTCGTTGTTGCGTGGAATATTTACTTTCTTTTTTTCTTTTCTTTTTTAGTTAGATGACAAAAGAAAAAAGAAGTTTGAATTAAGAGAAGATATCTATCTATTCCTATGTCAATTTTTACAGCTTTAGTCGTACAATTTTAAATTATACATATAACTAGACTGAAATAATTTTTTTTAGTCCATATAAAAAAATCATTATAAATTTTTTGCATTGAGTTAACATCTTTACAAAAACACGCAAAAATGATGATGTGACCATAATATAAAAATGAACAAAATTTACATTTTGGCAATATCTTCTTTATAAATCAAAGAAAGTAATGAAATTAGACAAACGAAATTAGGATGAGCCGTTTTAAAAATGATTAAAAAAGAAAAGAAATCTCAGGCGAGATATATCACATGTGCATATCTACTCTTTCAGTGTTGCTTACAAAACCAAAAGTGGGGACCACAAGCGTAGCTCTAATTAATATTCAATTATATATTCCTTTAGCGATAAGCCAGAAGCAAGTTCAGAAACTAGACTGCGTTTGGATTTTGAAAACTCGAACTCCTCCACTGAGAGTGACTTATTTGAAACCTCCTTTTTCCAACCTCTAAAAATAGACCACAGTATCGTGGCAACAACGCTACTTATTATCCTCTCATCATGTCTCATCAACAACAGCCTCTATTACTTGAAGAAACCGCTTACGATTCATCGGAAAAAGTAATCGTAGTTGGAGACGAAGATTACGAAGCTGACGTGGACAACGGTATTCGAATCCCACCTTTTTCATGGAAGAAACTATGGCTATTCAGTGGCCCTGGTTTTCTAATGAGTATAGCTTTTCTCGATCCTGGAAACTTGGAAGGAGATCTTCAATCTGGTGCTATTGCTGGTTACTCTCTTTTATGGCTTCTTATGTGGGCCACGGCTATGGGACTTCTTATTCAGCTTTTGTCAGCAAGGTTAGGTGTTGCTACTGGTAGACATTTGGCTGAACTTTGTAGAGATGAGTATCCTAGTTGGGCTAGGATTGTTCTTTGGTTGATGACTGAAGTTGCTTTGATTGGTTCTGATATTCAAGAGGTTATTGGAAGTGCTATTGCTATTAGGATTTTGAGTAATGGTCTTGTTCCTCTTTGGGCTGGGGTTGTCATCACAGCTTTAGATTGGTAATTTCATTTTCTCTAAATTATTATTATGTTTAGTGAAAACATTTCTTGTTTTTGTAATGTTCTTGAAATAAACAATTGTGATGGAGATAAGATGTAATATTAGTTAATGGAGATGCATTTCTGGAAATAATGAAAACTGTTTTTGGACATTTTCATTGTTTCTAGATATGTAGTAAGTTGTTTTTACCTCTTTATTAATCAGTAAAATTAACACAAATTTTTGTAAATGAAAATAGGAAATGTTTTCAAAAAATAAATGGCCCGTAACTTCCTTGATTAAGGTCCCAAGTATAGGTAAATAGATAAATTATCTTATCATTGTTTTGGAATTGGGTTTTCTTGATGTTAATTATGGGACGTGGAGTGGGTTATATGGCAGTATTTAGAGGATAAATGTTGCATAAAGTTGTATGGGTGAGGATGCTCCAACAAATTGAATAGAGATTAAGAAAATTAAATGTGTGGACCCTAATCTTTAAGTTTGATTTGCTCCTATTATTTTTGCTAAATTGGATGCAATAGAGTACCATTGAATTTTTTGAAATTTCTTATGGATTGCACATCCACTATCAAACATATTGTTCAATGATAGTTTACAGTACAATAGTTCTCTAATTTCAATTTATGCATCAAGAGAAAATGGTTTAGAGTTCTGTCTTTGGCAGAGTTTTGAGTAAGAAACCAACGAGTTTCGTTGTCCTTTTGCATGTAAAATTGTTTTATTTATAGAGAAACTCACATGGTCACAGCACTTGATGAAGGGAAACAATTCTTAGCAAAGAGTTGCATTCTTTCATGAATTGATTCAAATGAAAAGATGTATTAATTGGGAAAGAATAAATTGGAATTATTAAGTTCAAAATCAGAATTATTGATGAGTCCATGATCAAATATCTTTTTTTTTTGGTTACATTTAAGAAGCCTTTGAAAGTTGAAACAAGCATTTGTACTTGTTTAACAGCGTATAGTATTCAAAACTAAACATTTAACTTCTATTTGGTTGCCTTGTTACAGTTTTATTTTTCTCTTTCTTGAGAACTATGGTGTGAGGAAATTGGAAGCATTTTTCGCTGTTCTGATTGCTATAATGGCTCTCTCATTTGCATGGATGTTTGGTGAAGCAAAGCCAGACGGGGTTGATGTTCTTGTTGGTAAGGAGTTTATTTCGTCGATTTGGAGTTTAAACATGTGCAAATTTGTCTTAATTTGCAAGCTAATTTTCGAGGTATGCATATGCTTCATATCTGATACATGCTTGGATTTTATATTTGTAGGTATTTTGGTTCCTAAACTTAGCTCCAGAACTATACAACAAGCTGTTGGAGTTGTAGGTTGCATTATTATGCCTCACAATGTATTCTTGCATTCTGCTCTTGTTCAATCAAGGCAGATTGATCCGAAAAAGAAAGGCCGTGTTCAGGAAGCTATAAATTACTATTCCATAGAGTCTACCATTGCCCTTGTTGTCTCCTTTGTCATCAATATATTCGTCACAACTGTGTTTGCTAAGGGCTTTTATGGTACCGAAATAGCAAATCGCATCGGTCTGGTAAATGCAGGGCAGTACCTTCAGGAGAAGTATGGAGGTGGAGTATTCCCAATCCTGTATATATGGGGTATTGGGTTATTAGCAGCTGGTCAAAGTAGCACTATTACTGGTACATATGCTGGACAATTCATCATGGGTGGTTTTCTGAATTTGAAGTTGAAGAAATGGATAAGGGCGTTGATTACGCGGAGTTTCGCAATCATCCCAACCATGATTGTCGCTCTTATATTCGATACCTCAGAGGATTCATTGGATGTTCTTAATGAATGGCTTAATGTTCTTCAGTCAGTGCAAATTCCCTTTGCATTGATTCCCTTGCTTTGTTTGGTGTCGAAGGAACAGATAATGGGCACCTTCAAGATTGGGTCTGGCCTCAAGGTATACCATTTTCTTGCATTTCGGTTCCACTTGTTCTACTAGTTACCCATTGTCAGTTTGTGTTACTATGAAATGCCAGATTAATCCATTTGGTATGAAGTTGCCATATATGTATTCATATATCTATTATATAAAATCTTGGGAGGAGATAGTTCAGAAATGTTCCAATGTATTCCTATTTTGTTTTGCTTTTCGGCCTAGAGATAATTCAAAACTAAAATCAATATATGTGATAAATAATGCCTATCAACGAGATTTTGATGATTTCTCTTCCGAAGTCCAACAAGATTGTCATATGCTTACTGAAGAGCAAGTGCTATCAACTAGAATTTGAAAAAATTGCTATTGTTTTGCGATACGTTATTTTGTACAAAGTGCTGCCAATTAGTTTCAAGGCCGCTTTTCTGCGAACAAACCGCTATTTTCTGCGATCCATGATTGACAACACTGCGAAGAGACTAGTTTCAAGGCCTCGTTTTTTGTTCTCCACCCCCTCATGGCCTCATTCATATTTTTTTAGTATGGATTAGTGCTGCTTGTTAATTTCTTTAATCTTTATTGATTAGGTGCAGACAATGTTGTTAGTTTGATGCTTTTGACTTTTTGGAAATTCTTCTTAAACCATAGCATCTTGGGACTAGGGATGTATTATCAATATCAACACTTCTTTGTGGAGTATTCTGCTCAATTTGTTTGGATTAATTTTGTATAATAGTCATGCTCATGAATGATTGCCTTATGATTTCAATACAGATTATTTCCTGGATTGTGGCTGCTCTGGTGATCGTGATAAATGGCTATCTTTTGCTGGAATCCATTTCCTCTGAAGTGAAAGGAGCAGTGCTCACCACTATTGTGTCCGCAATAACAGCTGCATATGTTGCATTCATAATTTACCTTATTTCAAGTGCCTTTACCTTTTCACCTTGGCAAAGTTTAACTCGACCAAAGACAGTTGTTACCGCGGAGAGTTGAGCAGTCACAAAGACATTTGCTACCACACAAAGTTCAGCAGTCAACCTTATATTCCTTAAAATCATGAAGTAGGACATGCTATGCTGCTAAAGGGTTTTTAATTGATATTTTTGCCCTATTCTCATTCGGCATACTAATGCTTGTTATTTGTATAATAAATAACTTGCAATGATTCAGGCACAGTAGTACCTTATTGGTTGTCTGTACTTCAATGAAACAAGTCAAAGTAGATGTTACTGCACTATTGTAAAATTTTATTTAAAATGAAGCTTTAATCATACCTTTTAAAACTATGATGTTATTTTGTGGTTAAATTGTAAATAATTATTTAATTTTTATCAGGGATAGAACCTACATGGTGCATGTCATAAACAAGTAGCTCAAGCTGATATCATCATTTCAAGCACTTGAATGATTTTATTATTATACTCTAACAAGGTGAACTATGATGCTACCAATTGAAATTCAGTGGAAGCAGAGGCATTTGTGATGCTTCTTTCAACTTTTAGGATTGTTTTTTTGAGTTTGATGAAGGATTGTTTCAAATTGCATGTGTACGTTGCATTCATGCCTTTCGAGCTTGAAGAAAGTTTCACCCTTGCATCTCTTCTGAGGTATATCTCAACAACTTCTGAAACAAACGCTAGTGTTAAGTAGATAATGGGTAGGCAAGGCAATAACTTTTTTTGTTTCATTTATTGTTTGTGTTCTTATCTTTTATTAGGTATTAGTTATTACCATTATCCTTTGTAATATGCATAGTTTTACTACAAATAGAAAACACAGTTAATTTTGGGTTAAAGCTCCACAGTTAGCCATACAATAAGCCCAAGACCTATGCTGGATGTTTTTTCATTCCATTCACCTGGTTGCAGCACTGCTTGAACTGGTGGCAGCATTTTCCTGTGATGAGGGAGTACATGGTGCAATTCCAGATAGATTTCCTCCTGCTTGCCTGTTACATATCAAGTTCCTCGTCTAGCTATATAGACTTGACCTATATCTGGAACAACGGCTGTGTACAATTCTGTCGCATCCTAAAGTGTGTCTAATGTGAAATTACAGAAACTTTCAAATATAGCAGTGGTTCGATCCTAAGTTTGCTTTGTTTTCAAAACAGAACCTAAGCCATTTAATGTGGCTCCTTCTTCTAACCATAGTCGTTATATTGGAAGTAGTTTACAACCTCACAGGGACAAACCAACTTATGTGAACCTCCTTCTATCTATCCTTTTCAGGTTTCACCATCTGCCTTTTTGTAGCATATGTTGGATATGCTGCAGGTGGACTTTTCTTGCATCTCAAGGTGATCTTTGCGTGATTTTTACAAATCACGAATTGCAGACTTGACTAGCGGTGCTACTCCAATTTCCTCAATCTTCAAATACACTTGTAAATGGCTATAAATTTTACTCATTTCAGCCATCCACATTTTAGTTTTAAACTAATTTTAAATGCAGGTTGTGCCACCGGCTTAATTGCATTCAAATGCGGTTAACGTAGCTTGAATGATCAATCATAGTTTTAGAAACATTAAAACTAATATCATGTCGTCTCACTCTAAGCCTATGTTTGGATATGCTACAAAATTACTTTCCAATGCAAATTGACTGTAACTTTCAAGAAGCTACAACTTGTAGCTTTGAACTGGAATCATATTTGAAGGTCCCCTAATGAGAAAAAAAACGGTCTATAAATTACGGTGATATAACTTTTTTAAAATAGTTTCTAACGGTACAATAATGATATTGATATTAGCTAAGTTCTCACCAACAAAAAAAAGTCAATTACTATTGTTAAGTAAGGCTGCTTTCTCTCAAAATATTGATATTTAGCTCCACAGGACCACAGCACCTAGTATTAGTAATCATCTACATTTTTAGCACATCATATTGTCCATCCGTAAGTATATATCCACCAGCTCCACTCCAAACTTTGTTTTGTCCACTCGTGTGAGGTAAATTACCTGCCATCCTTCCTCCTTCATACTCCAGGCAATAAGGTATATTTTATTTTTACGCACTTTATCTCTGAAAATCTTTTCTACATTAGAACGTACAACGCCTGTGTAATAATATCCGGTCCTTTTATACAAGATTATTCAAATTACAGAAATATTAATTAGTTTTTTTTTTACAGAAATCACCATAATTAATATAAAAAAAAATTAACTACTTTTATCTTGATAATTGAATTGAATGATAGTTTTGAAAAGAGAATATATATTATTAACAAATTTATTCTGAAAATTATTATTTTTATTCTTTTGCATTAATCAAAGCAACCTTACATATAATGCTGAGGGTTGAACTTTGTGATCCTATGAAGGTAAGTTTTTTAATCTCACTTAATAAATGAAAAAGGGTTGAAGCTGTAAGTTTAGTGGACATGGTCCCTGAAAAATCTAATGGACATGTAGAACTTCATAAATAGTTTTACAACAATCATGTGATTTTATGTTTTGATGACATTTAATCAAATGATAAAATCAATAGTGGTTATTAAACTGTCCATTAAATTTAAAATTGCATATTTATACAAATTAGTCTTTGTATTATTTTATATTATTGAAATATATCCAGAAATATTTTTTTACACGGTATCAAATTTTATTGAAGATTCTTAGAGTCACTTTATTAAATTATTTAAATCACACTCAAATGTTTAATTTAAGGTGTCAGAGAAATGTGTTAATAGTATAATATTAAATGAAATATAACCTGAAGATATATTTATAGGTGGATATAATTATCACTTTAGAAAGT
This sequence comes from Cicer judaicum, assembly GCA_037974835.1. Lineage (NCBI taxonomy): Eukaryota > Viridiplantae > Streptophyta > Magnoliopsida > Fabales > Fabaceae > Cicer > Cicer judaicum. The sequence continues at coordinate 12,508,372 of JBBPBS010000738.1, forward strand.
AATTTCATAAGAGCTGAATTGACCTAACCCAAATTTTAGATGCGTAAAATTGGTTGAAAAATGCGCAATCATTTTTTCTCTTAAAATAATCACTTACACATTAAATTATAGGTGAAGGCAAAAAAAAAAATTGATTTATTTCATTAAGAAAAGTGGAACGGAAATAGCTACGTTGATTCAAGCAAAGGATAAGAGCTTGACTTTCCCTCCTTCCTTCTTGGCGTAATCGAGAGTTAAGACACACCTTTGCATTTGGCATCACTGTCTTCACTCTCTCTTTCGTATCAATCACCGCCATCGCGCGCTTCTTAAACTCACCAAACCCAATCCTCACACCAATCGCAATCATGATGGCGTCACCAACTCAACTCATCTCCATCTTTTTCCTCTCACTCTTCGATCCTTTCTTTGCTCTCTCTATTAACTCCAACAACAACAACCTCCTATTATTACGAACTAATCGCAGCAACGCCTCTCGCCCCGCCATGATTCTCCCACTTCATCTCTCTCCGCCTGATTCTTCCATCTCAGCATTCAATCCACGTCGTCAACTCCAGAGATCCGAATCCCAACGCAATCCTAACGCTCGCATGAGACTCTACGACGATCTCTTTCTAAACGGGTTAGTTAGTTAGTTAGCATCTTCACTTCCTCTATGATTATTCTTTTAAACGATATTTTTATTATGTTTAATTATATTATTATTATTATTATTATTTTGTTTGCGTAATTCGATGGATTTTAGATACTATACCACGCGGCTATGGATCGGTACTCCTCCGCAGAGATTTGCTCTTATTGTTGATACGGGGAGTACTGTTACGTATGTTCCCTGTTCTACTTGCGAACACTGTGGTAGACATCAGGTAATGTAATTTTTCAATGCCACTTTTTTGTTTTGTTTAATTAATGTAAGTTTAGAAATTAATGATTATATTAATTGATTATTAAATTTGTGAATAAGATCGTCTCTTGGTGGTTTGTGGATATCACTCATGATTATGAAAAAATGTTATTTATACAAGTCGTTATTTTACTGCTACTTCTTGTGTTATAATTGGTGACCTATTTGCAAAAAGAAAATGTCCGAATTATCCTTTTAATTTTCAATCTAATATTAATTGTTTTTTCCAATTGTTCTCGTTAATTAATAATGCATACATCACTCTCTATTCACTATATTCTACTTTGCCTTAAAAGGTAATTTTGAATACACCAATTGTTGATGAGGAGGATAATTTAGTAAAAATATTTTATTCTCTCTTTTTCATGTATTCATTTTTTTAATTTATGTGAAATGGTCATTTAGGTCACACATTGTGGGACGGAGGCAGTACCTCTCTATTTTTTTTATATTAGTAATAATAATAATAATATTTGGTGCTGGAGAGGATTGTTAGGAAAAGTGTCACGTTTGAAATATTTGTTTTTATGATATTATTTGTCATTTTAGAACACTAATGAAGCATACCTACATTTTTCTCGTAATATACCCTTATTTATTGTATCTCAACCACATAACTACTAACTACTTTAATAAATAATTGGTACTTTAGTATATGAATCTGATTTTATCATAGAATTGAAATTAATAAAAGACACTTAATATGAGATGGAGATAGTATTTGATTTGTTGCTGCCTTTGTGTACTTCTTCACTTCCGGGCACAGGATGTTCTTTTCATGTAAGTGACGAAAAAGGTGAGGTAGAACATGGAGGAGTGACAATTGGAAGCTATGAATACTTATTTTGTCACTGAACATTATTTATTCCATCTTGAAATGGTGGTGGAAAAGAATAATTTTATTTAGAATTTGTTGTCATCATCTATGTGTAACTCTTGTGATTTATCTGAAGAAGTGTTTGTGTGCCCAATTTTATTTTAATAGGATCCTAAGTTCCAGCCGGACCTGTCGGACACCTATCAACCTGTAAAATGCACACCGGATTGCAACTGCGACAATGATGGAGTGCAGTGCATGTATGACAGACAGTATGCTGAAATGAGTAGTAGCAGTGGAGTCCTTGGTGAGGATGTTGTGTCCTTTGGAAATCTGAGTGAGCTTGCCCCCCAACGTGCTGTCTTTGGCTGTGAAAACGATGAGACTGGTGATATCTATAGTCAGCGCGCGGATGGGATCATGGGTTTGGGTCGTGGAGATCTAAGTATCATGGATCAACTGGTTGATAGAAAGGTAATAAGTAATTCATTCTCCCTATGCTATGGTGGAATGGATGTTGGAGGTGGTGCTATGATTCTTGGTGGAATATCTCCCCCAGCTGACATGGTCTTTACACATTCAGATCCTGATAGAAGGTGTGTGTCAAATTCCTTATCTGACAGATATGAGATGTCCTGCATTTTCTTAAAAAATGCATTTGATTAATCTCACATTTACTCTAGTTTCGGGATGGCAACAGTCCATATTACAATATCAATTTGAAGGGGATAAATGTTGCGGGGAAGCAATTGCGGCTAAACCCAAAGGTTTTTGATGGGAAGTATGGAACTGTCTTGGATAGTGGCACCACTTATGCATACCTACCAGAAGTTGCATTTCTTGCTTTCAAACGCACTGTAAGTTTTTTTCAAAATTATCATTGTAGAATGTTCTGAGTTGCATTTTTCGCTTTTAATTGTACATTTGCCTTGTGGAAGTATTTTAAGGTGATAAACAAAACATTAAGTTGCCTTCCTATTTGCGAATATCCATTATCAGGCGTGGAGATGAAATTTATAGATGAAAGGGGCCTATAAACTTGTCAATGTGAACATTTTCAGGGGCTAGCTTGATTATTTATTATTGAAAGATGAACTGCCTCTGCTTGTTATTGTTGATGAATCCTATGCCCATTATACAATATATTGCTGCCTAGCTAAGTGATAAATGAAGTTGGAGGATTTAAACATTTTATATTATTTACCTGATTAGTTTTATTGATTGATAATTTATTGTACATTTATCTTATTCACTTAGGGAAAATTACTTTGATGCTTCAATAAATTTAAACATTCTTTTACTTTTTCATTACAACTATAAAAATCTTTGGATTGTTGTTTGTTCAGAGCATTGAGTTATAAAAGGATGCTAAAATTTACACCATTTAATCTTTCTATTTTCTAAACAGATTTCCCTTATTACTGTAGCTAAAAGTGCCCTGGATTATTGTAGATTAGCTTTACTCAAATAGGAATCACGTGTATGCCGTACTAGTTATTGGGTACTCTATGATATATAACTACATGAAATCACGCTGAATTTTGCAATCACGATGTAATATATATTTGGAGTCAATTTTAACCATTGACATTGGAACCTCAATTAAATAATAATACTTTAAAGTTACCTCTTATGAAGCTGCATTTCGGTCTTCATTTCTGTGGAATGTCCACCTAATCAGCTCATAGAATAAAAAAATTCATTGGATTAGTCAAATGTATGTGCCATTTTTCACAGAGAGTCCTTTTTATTCTTTCATCATCATTGATAGTTCAGTTTATTAATTACTGTATATATAACCAGATATCCTGTTAGTGTTTACAATAAAAAGTATCCTTTAAAGATAAACTTTATCTTATATGTCTGGTGAGTTTGCTTTTGTATTTATCTGTTTGCAGATTGTGAAGGAGCTTACCTCTTTGAAGCAAATTAGTGGTCCTGATCCAAATTATAAGGATATATGTTTTTCTGGTGCTGGAATGTATGTATCATTAATTCATATTAAGTAGTGAAGACACAAACCTATTGCAGTTTATTAACGGTTCAAATTTACTTGTAATTCAGAGATATCTCTCAACTCTCAAAAAGCTTCCCAGTGGTTGACATGGTATTTGAAAATGGTCACAAGTTGTCACTGTCTCCTGAAAATTACTTGTTTCAGGTTAGTTATTTAAGAAGATCATTAGTATCTTTAGCTGTGTTTACAAGTTGACTGATTCTGTATTCCCTATTTTTCTCTGGGCTATCTTCTTATAAAGCATTCAAAAGTACGAGGGGCATATTGTCTGGGGGTTTTCTCAAATGGAAAGGATCTGACTACACTTTTAGGAGGTAACTAGTTTACTGTGGGTATTTCATACTTTGTGCTCACTTGAAATATTGTTCCCTAAGTTTTGTGTTAGATGTCAGCTTCTGATTTATGGGTTTGTCTACTATACTTCAGTGATAATTCCTATATTATTTTGTTTGTGAAGGTATCTTTGTCCGTAACACACTTGTAATGTATGATCGTGAAAATTCAAAAATTGGTTTCTGGAAAACAAATTGTTCTGAGTTATTGGAAAGACTACACGTCTCTGATGCCCCACCACCAGTGTCCCCAAATTCAGAAGTTACAAATTCAACCAAAGAATTTGAGCCTTCGGTTGCTCCATCTGTATCCCAGTATATTAGTCATCAAGGTATTATTTATCTCATACTATTCTAATTTTATCTCTAGTACATACAAAGGTATCATGTTTGAACATGGATATATGTTAAACTTACATAAAGTAGTGCTTCGTGTTATTTATTTTTCAGAAATTAGTGTGATCCCTTTGTAGTTTATATGCTCATAATGACTGATATCCTATCCTTGCCTTGAATGTGCAGGTGAACTCCAAATTGCTCAAATAACAGTTGCAATTTCATTTAACATCAGCTACATGGATATGAAGCCTTACATTACAGAGTTGGTTGGACTCATAGCTCATGAGCTAGATGTTAATACATCACAGGTTAGAACATGATCACCAAGATGCAGGAAATATTACAGCTTTAAGTAAAATGTGTTAATTTGATCCTCAAATGGGATGTAATTAACTATAAATATGCATATACAACCTTGGCTAGATGAATTTGCTAAAGGGGGTTGGGATTTATATAGGTCCTACATGTAAGACTTTCAGTCATGTCATGTGTCAACCTTCCAAAGAACCAAGAATAATATACATTTTCAGCTAATTTTTCCCTGTTCGTCTGCTTTGTTACTTTATGATAGTGACATTCTTGATTCAAATGCTCGCAGGTTCACTTAATGAATTTTTCTTCACTTGGAAATGGGTCCCTCTCTAGATGGGTCATAACCCCAAGGCCTTATGCCGATTTCTTTTCTAACACCACTGCAATGGTAAGTTGACATTTGTGCATTTGCATTTATGTGAAGACTACCCACCTGAATTTGATGGTGATTTTTGATGTTACAGAGTATAATTTCCCAGCTTTCTGAGCATCGCATGCAACTTCCAGACACATTTGGAAGTTATAAGTTGCTTGATTGGAATGCCGAGCCTTCATCAAAAAGGTAAATTTTTGAAAGGGGGGGGGGGGGGGGGGG
>JBBPBS010000738.1:12513766-12525383 GCA_037974835.1 Cicer judaicum
GGGGCTAGAAAGTTATCTGTCCTATATCGTTGTATGCTTGTGCTTCCTACCTATGTGCTTTATTATTCATAATGCGTGCAACAATACTGAGGTGCATAATTTCTCTCATTCAGATCAGTTGGAACTCGGAAAGCATGTTAGTCGTACTAATTTATGAAATTTCATGCTTGAGTATTGGGGTCATATGCAGCTTTCCACCTTTTATATATTGTAAAACACATGCATGTCTTTTCATATTTATACTGGGTGTAAAAGTCTTGGTACTTATACATTTTTGTACACGGTGAATTTCTTCAATCCAATCCTATTGATGAATTGAAAAATTCTTATGAAAGTAGATTAGGTTTACAAAATTCATATAAAAAGAGAAACCGGTACTTTATTGCACTATTCCCATATACTAGTAAGGTATAATATATTCCTAAAAAATAATTAAATTAGAACTATAAGATTACAGACTTACGATTGCCTAAACTATTTAAAATTTGATATATGCGATCAGGAACATAATTCCACGTGATTCAGTGATTTGATTGATTAATTTCACATTTTACATAAAGTTATTAAGTGATGTAAAATCCAAGAATTAGACCTGGTGTGACTGGTGTCAATGAATTCTAACACTACACACTCTCCAGGCAATGTATATTTATTCATCTTTGCTTTGTTATGTCCTATTTTGGACTTCACGTTTTGTTTATGACATGTTTTATCTCTTATGAGAGGTGCGCTGTTCAGAAATGCTGCTCTAATTTTGTATTAACTTTTAAGACCTTAAAAATTCTTTACTTTATTGAGGAAATATTTATGATTTTACTAGTTTGGCAAACAAATATTTTGAGTGACATATGAACTACTCTGAAACTTTTGGGACAACAAGTGAAGTCAAGTAGGAAAACTACCTTTGCTATGGCAATTCATCATCCTACCATAATTGTTGATTCAACCTTTTCTCTCCATTCCTTATTTCCGTTACCGACTTTGGTTACTACTTTTCATTTGTGCATATAGCTTTAATGTCTAAAATCTTCTATTAATTGGATATATGGATTGGTGCTTATTCTATATCTATAGCCATTTTGGATGCTGCTAACATATTTTTTTGAGATGATGCAGGACTTGGTGGCAGCAATATTATTTGGTCGTGTCTTTGGCTGTTTTTCTTACACTGCTTCTTGGAGTATCAGCCTTGGGAATATTCTTAATTTGGAAAAACAGACAGCAAGCAGAGCACTCATACAAGCCAGTTGACGTAGCTGTTCCAGAGCAGGAACTTCAACCATTATAAGCAACAGTTGTACTGCTGCTGGTTAATTCCCTCCTTGATTAGTGTGGCTATTATGACCAATTTATACAACCTTAGTTACTCGCTGTTCAAGATTTTTATTTCAAAAAAATCAGGCTGTCTATTTTGATGTGACAAATCCTTGATAGATGTACAGTAAGGATATTTAGAAGTTTTATCCTACACAAATGCAATTTTGTTTGCGATTATTGCAAAATACTGGTGAATCGAAAGGTGGAAGCACAATTGCCTATAGTATAATGTTTACATTTTTATTTGGTCGATCTGGTTACTTGGTTCATATTCTTATTTTGCTGCTTCTGTATAGGTGATCTTCCTTTTCATTCTTGTTTCATAGTCTATTTACTAGTCATTGATAATAATAAAAAACATGGTGTTGTTATAGCTGTAGAATCGTAGATAATGATAACTTGCGGTGTCCAAAGGCCTCCTCCAACCTTAGGGTTTAGTTGGGAATCCTCCCCTTGGTTCTACCAGGTACAGCATACTTATCTTGGATCTAAACACCTAGGACCTACTAGGTTTCAGTATTGGTTTCTCTTTTTATTTGTTTTCTCAGTATTCATTTCTTCCACCATTGTCTCACCAACCATGTTTTTTCTAAAATGTGACGGTGTGACCTGACACAATTGTTCTTGCCTAGCTGGCAGGTTTGCCCTCCACCCTTCACTAGAGAGCCTCACCTCTTCCTTTTCAAAATAGTGAGTGTTATGCCACATCTGATCCCCTCCCTTCATAGATCTAAATGCTCATTATCCTCCCTTTCATCTACAGGGAAGATTTCTCTATCCTGGAGCGTCAAAGTATTTAGTCTTACCTCTTACTACGCGTAACCATAGGGGAATCACAAAGGAGATACAAATCTTGCTCAACTATTTGTGAGGTGATCAATGGGTTGAGGTGAGCTGTAGCTTTGGCTTTGGTGTGTTTTGTTGGGCGTGCTATAGTTGTGAAACCTCGGTTGTGGGGTCTTTGGTAAGCCATGTCTTCTTCAAGAGCGTTGTTGTGGTGTTTGAAAAATCGTACCACAAGGTAGTGTTTTCTCTTCAATATTACAATCCCCAAAAGAGACTCTGCCAATGAACAGTGATTGTTCCAATAGGAATATATGACCACACAAGTCCCAGGCAGCTTTGACTTTTATCTACCACCTGCTGCACCCTCTTCTTATAAGCAGGTGCTCTTTCGGCCTCCATCAAAACCGCATGATAAAGATATAAACTTCCGGTTTGTGTGTGTGTTTGTTGTTGCCCCTGTTAGATCCACTTTGTGGTGGTGTGTTCCCTGTTGTGGTTCGGCCAAGTCTGTAAGTTGTTCGATAAAATGCCTCATCTAAGTTATGGAATTAGGAAACACATAAGGTTTGTAGTTACTTATTAGCTGACCTCAATTTCCATACCCACTTCATTTATCAATTGAATTCCCTTCTTCGGGTTAAAGTGGACTAACATAGTAACTTGGGGTCAGATATAGTCAAATCGTGCCAACCGAAGTAAAAAACATTATCATAATTGGTTAGAAGTAAAGACTGAGCTCTCACATTTCATCTGTGATTAACGGTAGATGGATAAAGTTGATGTGTTGGTTATTAGTATTTAGAGTTTGGTTTGACACCTCTTTCTTTCTCTCTTTTTTTTGGGAAAATTTATGTGTATTTTAACTTGTGACTTAGTAGGCATGTTCTTTGAAATTGGCTCTTAAAAGTTTTTGAGAATGATGTATGTAGTAATAATTTAAGGATAAAATTGAAAGAAAATAATTATTTATATTAAAAATATATTAAGTGACATATTATAATGTTTTCTTCGGGTTAAAGTGGACTAACATAGTTTTTGAGAATGATGTATGTAGTAATAATTTAAGGATAAAATTGAAAGAAAATAATTATTTATATTAAAAATATATTAAGTGACATATTATAATGTTTTCTTCGGGTTAAAGTGGACTAACATAGTAACTTGGGGTCAGATATAGTCAAATCGTGCCAACCGAAGTAAAAAACATTATCATAATTGGTTAGAAGTAAAGACTGAGCTCTCACATTTCATCTGTGATTAACGGTAGATGGATAAAGTTGATGTGTTGGTTATTAGTATTTAGAGTTTGGTTTGACACCTCTTTCTTTCTCTCTTTTTTTTGGGAAAATTTACGTGTATTTTAACTTGTGACTTAGTAGGCATGTTCTTTGAAATTGGCTCTTAAAAGTTATTGAGAATGATGTATGTAGTAATAATTTAAGGATAAAATTGAAAGAAAATAATTATTTATATTAAAAATATATTAAGTGACATATTATAATGTTTTCTTTTGCTAATGGACACTTAGTCTATGATAAAAAGAGTATAACATTGAGTAGTTAGTGATGATAGTATTATAAAGAACTAGAACATTTAACATTTTTGAAATATTAATGGTATTTCTTAACAAACAAAATGGGACAGTGTTATCTAATTAACAAATCATTATTAATTTTGTAATTATTTGTTTTTTGAAAGGATTGTGTAATTAGTTGTTAACATGTTAATATTGCATTATTAATTAAATATTGATATAATATAAGTAAAAGGTCGATTATTAGTTATTGTATAATTAGTTGTTAACCTGTTAATATTGCATTCATAACTAATTTATATGGCAACCGACAACCAGTTTAAATTTTGTATTCAAATTCTGATTTGCAAATGTAGGTCTTGTGCTAAAGAATATAAGCAATGCAAAGGAGACCCACCCACCCTACTTTTACATATATTTTTTGTGTAAAAATAATAGTGACGGGTAAAAACTTGCCACTTAAAGGAGATTGTGGGGAGGGAGGTTATACAATTAAGAGCCTATTTTATATTAACTACCCGTGGTGACTAAGTAAAGAACATTGAGTGTGATTTTGGTATTGAACATTTCTTCCTAGCAAAGGAAACGTATGAAAGGGAAAAGCTTCAATAGATTTGTGCTTAAAGAAAAATCCACTAACACAATTTTGGTCTGGTCTTTAACCGAAAGAGGCACTACCTCACAGCTAATAAATTAATATATGCTATATGGGTGCAGTGCAGGTGAAGAAATTACAGAGAATTTATCCATTTGATACGAGAAGAAAAATATATCTAGATAGTGAAAGTTTATCATACTTTTTATTGAAAGCCATACTATATAGTAGTATGTTACATTGTCTAACACGTGAAAGTCTAGAATGTGACCTGTAGCCAGTAGCCATTAAAGATGACTACTACTAGCCAATACTTATTAGGCCTTTCTATGTGGCAGGTAACAAGTAGTCCAAACTATAAAATGAGGCTTTGTTTATTTGTCACATTCATACATGATCCTAGGGAATTACTGAATCTGGCTGCATGTCTTCTTCACTGATACTCCCTTCCTCGGTACTAAAATAATCATTTGCAAACAAATATTAATTTTAAAATAATTATAATTTTTAATATTATTTTATTCTAATCAAACTTTTAATTAATCGTGTGTATCAGTGAGTTAGAAGGAGGATAGAGACGGACCCCAAACATTTATAATTTTTCAATAATAGTATTTTTTTTATATAATTTTTTTGTTTCTAGGTTTTTTTTAAACTTTATATGATATTTTATAACGATTTCTTTTAACTCAATGTATTGAGTTTAAACACCTTTTAACTCAATAAAATATCAAACAAGTCTTTATTTTATTTTTGTTTGACAATATTAGTTTTGGGTATATATATCTTATAATTTCTTAAATTCTTTGTATATGTTGTGCATTTAAAATTTTATTTTTTATTTATTAAATTATACTTTTAAACTCAGTCCCCCTACAATTAATTCATGGTTCCATCTCTGACATCATTATCAAATTATTATTCTCCACTTTATATTTATGATAATATTATTCTCCATTTTATATTTATGATAAGAAAAGTAAATCAATAGTTGATATAAATAGTTTGATAAATTCTTGTTCTCTTTCATTTAGTTATCATCTTTTTCTTAATTTATGTGATGGTGATATAAGTAATTATAATAAATTTACATAGAATAGATATATTTGACACAACATGGATAACTGGCGGACGATCAAATTCGTTACTTCCAAGTTCATTATACTTCATAATGACTATTACTAAATCGGAGAGTACAAACATGTTGAACAGTGAGGGACATTCCTCAACACCGTTAAAGAGTCAACCCCAAAGATTAACTCTACCAAATTATAAGTTAAAACTCACACATAAATTTTGGATAGAAAAAAAAATCAAACTAAATTCTATAACCTAGCAACTTGCCCAGATGTCAACTTCATCCATCCAAGATACATGAAAAATAAAATGTGAGATTTTTAGTTAGTTGATAAATTGATAAATGAAGAGGGTACATTGAAATTGAAGTTAGTTTGATTATCCTCTAGACTGATCTCATGTTCTGTAATGTCCAATATGTCTTCTTCAAAGCATCCACGAGGCATTTAGAATGTTATGCATTTTATTTATTATCGTGTGTTGTCATTTGTCAAGTTAATCAAGTGGCACATGCACTTTTAAAATTTGGGTCAAGGAATAGAATTATTGAGTGGTGGTCCTAATTTTATATCTCTGATCAAAATTACTACTAGTATTATTTTCGATGACTGAAAAATATTTTTTTACAAGAATTAAAAGAAAAAATATATTATATTTGTGTGGATCCAATAATATTTAAACTTACTTTTTTTTTATTAAACAACGTTTTAGCAAAAGTTATACTTCATTAAATGTCTCTTTCATCAATCTGAGTAATCTTTCCTATGAAAATGTTTTCATGTACTTTATTTTATATTTTTACTTTTTTGGTACATTGTTGATACTCTATCTTTTAGTTTATGAGTTCTATTTTTCATTTATCATATTTTTTTGGACAACGAAAATAAACACTTTTCCTCTTTTAACGACTGTTCTCATAAGTGTACTTCTACGGCTCTAACAGTTGTTACTTACCCAAAGTCGTTATTCGTTAATATACTAATATTACTAGATTAGAAAAGGCATTATTCGTGTGTCGGTGCTTACCCCTTCAAGCAAGCAATCCCAAGGTAAAACCAAAAACTCACGAAACAAATGTGCAAGCAAAGCACTACTAATGTCTAAAATATAACGACAAAAACAAAACCAATAATAATAGAATAATAATAAGTGTTGAAAAAAACAATGGTAAATAAATTTAATGTTAGCCCATAACAGGACCAAAAAAAGAAAATAAATGATACATGATGAATGTTGATCGTAATAACAACAATGAAGTCACTTCTCTAGAAGATAAAAACAAGGGTAGCCCAGCCCAAAGCCAAGCATCCTATCACCTTCTGCAAGCACCTGATAGTCTCTGCTCCACTCTGCAACACACAAAATTCAGATCTCAGTAATTATTAATTCAATTAATTAAATTTTCTCCTGTCGCTATTAATTTTCTTTGTCACAAGTAGACAATATCAATAACTACCATGACCAAAGCAATGAGTATATTTATAGCAACAATAAATTTTTTCTAAGTTTACTAGTTTTCTTTTAGCATTCAAACTTCCAACATTGTATAGGAAGAGATCTATCATAGCAGGAAGAAAGATGTCAAAAATTTAGATAATGATACTCATAAAATTAAATTTATATAAATTTAAATTACTTAAATAAAAAAAATGTCTATTTTCTAATGATTATATTGGTTAATTTTTCCAACAAAAATCTAGATGCGAGAGTCAAAATAACCAAATCCACTTAAATAGTGGCGCGTGGACACAGAACACCATAAGAATAAGACAACATTAAAGTTCAAACAGAAACTGAGATTTTAAGCATCTCAATGTCTCGTCTCGTGTCACTATTCAGATCTAAGACTACATTAGTAAATTCCAGATCTGATACGAATTGTACGAACAACAAAAAATAAAAAGCGCGAAAACACGAAACAGAAACATACCTCATCCGCAGCGGAAGCCGGACCAGGAGACAATGCATCAGTACTAGGTCCCGGAGCACCTACCGGCGGTGATGGAGGCCCCAACAACGACGGAGACGGTGCCGGAGCACTGTGTTTCTTCCCTTTCTTTACCTTCTTCTTTGATTTACTCGGAGCTGGAGCGGGAACTCCAGCGGTTGGTGTAACTGCCGGTGCCGGAGTTGTTGGTGCTGGTACAGGAGGAGAGCTCACTGGAACAGGAACTGGTGGAGAACTCACCGGCACTGGTACCGGTGGTGAACTCACCGGAGTAACCGCCGGTGGTGACGATGCTGGAGACTTAGCTACCGGAACTGGAGCAGCGGCATTTGAAGAAGGAGATGTAGCTGGTGTTGCAACTGCAGTTGCAGCAGTTGGAGACGAAGTTGGTGGTGCTGACGTGGGAGAAGAAACAGGAGCGGGTGATTTAGGTTTGGAAGGGGTTGTGACGGGAGAAACAGTAGGAGTTGTTACGGTTGGTGATGTTGTCGGAGCCGATGAGGGAGATTGACCTCCGACGCCGGCGACGATAATGCAGATGAATGCGAGGGTGAGAACACTGTTACGATCCATTTTGTTTTGTTTTAGTATTTGTGAGAGATTGCAATGTTGTGGAAAGATTTATAAAGAGAGAGTCTTCGCTAATGTTTTGATTTTGATGCGTCAGAAAATGATGAACGGCTGTTGATTAATCTGGATCTGTCTGGTGAAGTGGGACCCGCGGTAGATGGGACATCACTAGCCGTTAGATTTAACTTATTTGGGTTGGGCAAAGAAGCTTCGCCTTTTGGGTCCCACTTAGTCTGGAACAGATCAACAGAACACAGATTTTTTTTTAGGGGGAACAGACATTTATTATATCACCAATAAAAGAAATTTCGTTATTCGCAATTCACTGGAAAAAAAATATAACAACATTGGTTACTCCCTCTTTCTCATAACATGTCAGTTGTTTTAAATATGCATAATAAGATGATAAATTTTTATTCAATAATTGGGTTAAATTAATTTCCACTTTCGATATAAGGTTATCAACTTTGAATACTTTTATTGATATTGTGAACCACATAGAAAGTACATAAATTTAATAAAATAAATATTATTTTTTGTAAATACTTATATATTTTAAATTTAGTTGTGTATGATAGTAATAATCAATCATTTAAAGTTATTAATTTTTTATATGTAATTTAATTTTTTTTAAATAACTAGACTATTTGGAAAAAATTTAAATATTTTGAAATAATTAAAAAATTGTCAAATTATGCACCGTTATTATGAGTGGAGTAGGTGCTAAGTAAGTTCTCAAAATCTGCTTGGGATTCAACCAGTCTAGACCGGTCCCATTAGGCGCATGTGACATCCAATAGTTTGATTAGATGGGACATTTCATTTGGTATAGACCAACAAAAGAAAAACATAAGGGACAAAGGTATAATTGCATGAATCATTTGCTAAAATAAAGTGCATGAATCACATATTGACATTTTTTTAATAATGATATTTGCGTATCTATAATTATAATTTTCTGAGATGAATTCAGCCTCTCATTTTTTTACATCTATTTTTTTACATAATCCATATATTACATCATAAAGTGCATATATGTCCAAATAACTTATTCCTATTTTACATTTTGTGTTGTGTCCAACAAAATATTTATTCTATAGGGCAACGGAATAACCTTAGCCAATGTAGTTATATATGTAATTAATAACTTCTATGATTAATTTTGTTTTTAATCTTAGAAGAATGATAAATTACTTTTATGATTAATTTGTACTATGCTACAATGGTGTAATTTTTTTTTTTACAAAAATATATTCAATAATATTTTTTTAAAATAGCATAATATAATTTTGTATATAATTGGATCATATATAAAATACTTTTTTTTATATTGTCTAAGTAAATTTATAATTTATTTATTTTTGAAAATTAACCATCAATCAATTATTATTTTTTTAGATAAAATATTTGTTCTTTTTCTTTTTGTTATGAAAAATATTTGTTGATTTAATCATTAAGTTTTTAAATTTTTGTTTCGTGGTGTTTGACTCTCGGAATGTGAACAATCATTTAAATAAATTTATTTTAACTACAAATTAGTTAAATATAAATTGATTTATATTTAAGTGTATAATTAGAATACATGATATAATGTAAAAAAAATCATACAGACGTACAATCACATTGCAAAAATATATATTGAAGTACATTCTTACATAAGGAATTGAAAAATTAATTTGACAATGAATAGTCTTACTGTCATAAAATTAGATTGAACGATTCATTTTTTTAAAACTCAATAATAATAAAATCAGCTTAAATTTTAAGTTGTCCTATTATAATCAAACTATTGCAAATCTTCTGAATTCTTCGTTCCGAGATGCCGTGCCCTACCTCGTTGGCATATAGATGTAGCACAAATAGATGTTATCCTTTTCAACATTTATTTGTTTTACATTCATCTATTAACATTTCATTTTTATTTATAAAATGATAGCTGGGGGAGAATATGAAAGAAATAAGAAGGGTGTAGGAGACATAATAATTAAGAGAAAGATTGAGAATAGTTTTATTTTATGATAGGGAATCTAAATCCCTTAACCTTACCTCCCACTTAAGTCTACTCCTCCTCCTCCTCCTAATCACTCTTACTTTGGTTCTTTTGATTGCCCTATCATGAGGGCGGCGCCCACCAAGTCCAACACTTCTCTGTTAATAACTTAATATTGTGTTGTCTTATTTTTGACGGATTTGTATGACAATAAAATAAACAATCAATACAAAATTTCACACTTTTTATTAAATAAAAATAAATCTCGTTTCTTGAATGAATAATCGATGACAATCCCTGTATGTTTTTTCTCTCAATATTTACTGAGTTTGAGAGAAAAAAGTTAATAGGCCATTTTTTTTTCAAAAGTTTAATATTCTTTTTCAAATGAAATATATATAATATAGTAGTTAAGAAATTTATATATTTAAATTAAAATTTTAATTAAAGACATCAATGTTTCAACTATATATATTTTTCTTATATTTCAACTCATAATGAGTATTTCTTATAGAAAATATTTAAATTATGCATAATAATAGAAAACAAAAACTAAATTATTACTTCAAAGATATATAATCTTTTGTTGAAATTCGAACGCAAAGAGACCAATAGTGCAAAGGTGGAGTGAAGAGAGACTTGGTGTGGGGGTTGGATTGGAGCGATGCAAATGAGAGGGTGAAAATTAACAAAATAAACAACATCAAGAATAACTTAAGATTTAAAAGCATCCACTTCAAATCAAACAAGAGATAAATTATTAATTTTGTTTATGTTTCATTCTAAAAAATATGAGTTAATTGTGTTTATATTTCATCTGGGAGAGAGTATTAATCAAATATATTCCTTTCTAAAGTAAAATATCATCTAAAATAAAGTGAAGGATTTGTCTCTCTTTTTATCTATACTCCCATATTCATCGAGCTCTCTACTTATTTCTTGACTCTTTTTTATCTTTTTTTTTTTTAACGTTAAAAGAGGGCATGAAGGTTGTTGGAGAAGGAGCCATGGGGTGAGACACAATATTGGCGAAGATGAGGAAGCAAACATAATTGAAGGTGATAGGGATGTGGAAACATCAAAATACAAGTCATACAACAAACCTCCACAAATATGAGGAGAAAAAACCTTCATATGAGGGAAAACCTCTATGAAGTCATAGAACCCATACATAACATATAATTTTACTATTTTAGCCTCATATTTCACTATTTATAACCTTTTTCATATCTATTTTAGAATTTTTATTAAATGATTTACACATTAGTGATTAATAATGGATAATTATTATTCATTATTTGACATTACTTATTTGGATGCACCATTACAAAATCTATGTTAGTTAAAATAGGCATCGAAATTGGTTATACTCCTACTATCGATTCCTATCTCCATCCCTATGTAAGCTTTAGTTTACATTTGAAGAGTAAAAGTTAGTTTATCTTTTAAGAGAAAAAAATTATTTATCTTTTTTAGTGTAGTATTTATTATAAATTATAAAAAAATATTTTTTTTGTTATTATTATAAATAAAAATTAATTACCTTTAAATTATTTAATATTATTATTTTCAATATACTATTTATTTAATTTATAATATTTAAAATATGTTTGATGTGCATCATATGATAGAGATATGATATGATATAAAACTGAATAAAAATATAATATGATAATGACACAATAAATATTATTATATCATGTATTTGAAACACACGTGATAACTAATACAATTATAAAATATTTTGGTGATATATTTTGTAGATATCTCATCATGATATGATAAAATATATAGTATATT
>JBBPBS010000738.1:12525785-12561462 GCA_037974835.1 Cicer judaicum
TATTTGAATAGATTTATTTTTTATATGTTAGATTATATTTTATAAATAGTTTTTATATTTATATTTTTTATATTTTATAAAAATAATTAAATAAATTATTGTTGTTATTTGGTCCTACTTATTTCTAACTCATCTCATATTAATGATAACAATTTTAATTAAATAGATATCATAAAATATAATTTTAAATTAACTTATTTATTATATCTTGTTAATTAATCAAACATTAAATTCAGAACAATGTTTTAGATTAACTTATCATAAATTTATTGGTTTAGATATAAAATAGCTCATTCATGTCATATTTATAATTATGTATTTAAAATTAAAAAATACACCATACACCTTAATAAATTTAACATACTTTTTATATTAAATCTAAAAAAAAGGGTGTAAATACTACAACTTGTAACATCCAATCCATTGTATGCAGCTAACCCTCTCACCTCCGTACCGCCGCACGCCATCCTTCTTCCGTCTCTCGCCGTCCTCCTTCTCGTTCCGTTTGCTACTTTTGTAAGTCGCTATTTATTTGCTGATTTCGTTTGGAATTATGATTTGGAATACGATATTCTTCACTTAGTGGCAAAGTACTCCAATAGACACTGAAAAACGAATCTAGATTCTTCATAATTTCGTTGACATTCCCAGGATTCCTCTCGTTCACAACAAATTTATTTTTGTAGGTTTCATAGTTGAGTTCTGAAAACTGATTTAACTTGGATTATTTGGGGATTTTTTGCTCTATGATTGATGCTATTTGTTAGTTTATTTATGCTTGTTGTAAGAGATTATGATTATTATGTGATTTGATTTAATAGCCGTCTAAACAAATTTTACAGTTATTATTTACAAAACGATTAATTGTTTATTTTCCTCTTTATATTATTATTATCATTGAAATTAGAGGGACTTAGAGTGAGAGCTCAGGCGGGGTGTGCATACCCTTGAGTAGACGCCACAATGGGGTTTCCGGAGGAAGAGATAACCAGGCTGTATAGGATCCGGAAGACGGTGATGGAGATGCTTAGGGACAGGAATTACCTCGTCGGAGACTTCGAGATTAACATGTCGAAACACCAGTTCAAGGAGAAGTACGGTGAGAACATGAAGAGAGAAGACCTCGTCATCAACAAGACCAAAAAAGACAAACCCTCTGACCAAATTTACGTCTTCTTCCCGGAGGAAGTTAAGGTTGGTGTTAAGACCATGAAGACTTATATCAACCGTATGAACACCGAGAATGTTTACAGAGCCATCCTCGTTTGCCAGACCAGCCTCACTCCCTTTGCACGAACATCGGTCGCTGAAATCTCCTCCAAATTTCACTTAGAAGTCTTTCAGGTAATTTATCAATCAATCAACGAGTAAACCACCAAATTCATTGCCAACTTTATATGACGCCTTCAAATTGGTCACTGAGATTACAAATATTTCAAATACTTTTAGACATTTGTCCTGTCAAAGCCCTAAAGCCTAAACCCTTCGAACGGATATGAGTAAGGTTTGATAGAGTCAAAGACATATGTGAAGTATTCCTAATTTTGGGACCTATTTGAGAGTGCCTTGTAAAGTTTGGAACGAATTTGATGGTTTACTCATCAATTAGTCAATACTTGGTTGTTAACGGTTGAGGTAACTGTCGCTAGTGTGTGCATGCAGGAGGCAGAATTGCTTGTTAACATAAAAGATCACGTGCTTGTGCCAGAACATCAGGTGCTCACTGACACTGAGAAGAAAACTTTACTCGAGAGATACACCGTTAAGGAAACTCAGGTCAGTGTCTATTACTTATATTTTTTGGGAAATTTTGTATTGTTTAGAATGTGACTAATTGAAGGAAAGATATGTAAATTATTAGGGCTTTGTTAGTGGCATGCACAAGAAATAGTAGCTGATGTTGGATTGTTACTTGTATTAGTTCCTTTTTGATGATTTCTGTAGTAGCTGATAGTATTTGGTGAAGAATAATGCTAGTAACACACTCTTTAACACACACTCTGCTTGATTGGTTAGAATAGATATTAGTTCCACCAAATTTATATGGAACCCACATGTTTTGATGGGATCTATGTAAATTTTAACTAATCAAATAGAGTGTTACAAAATGTGTGTTGCCAACACTCCTCTTCGATAAAATTGTTCATTTCCTTTTTTTTACTAGTAGTGTTTTTGTTGATCTGGAAAACAGTGCATCAATTTCAAAATGAAGTGAGCTTGAAGCATTTTTGCATTTTCCCCTCCTTTAAGACGACACTCGCTTCACAGACCCACATCTCCCTTTTCGATTTCAATTCACTTTTGTCTTCCACTCTGGTCATCCTTTTAGCGATTTTCTTTGATAGTCTTAAATAGTCACTTGGGTGAGAGTATTTAGAGTGTAGTATCACATGTTGTAAGTGGTGTAACCTGCAACATCAAGTTTCCTTGCCAATTAGCTCATCATACTAAAATAATTGAATGATTAAATTTAGATTTGGGGTTACAGATATCGAATTTAAACACTGAAATTTGTCTAGGCATCTAAAGATTTGAGAGGAAATCAAATGATACATAATACATAAGTTTAGAAATTAGAGTGATTTTGGTTGGTACAAACTACAAGAGTTTGTTAGATTTAAAGTTGAATATAGTGTATAATATTTATTCTAGTAATGTAGTGATTTGTCTAGGCATTTAAAGATTTATTCTCAGGTTAGTGGATACTGAATTTTCTAAACAATACAATACTTTAAATATAACTGCATCATTTGTACTGTTAACAATGAAAAGAGGAAGAAGATAGATAACCAAGAAACAACCACTTTAGGGTTTCATAACATAGAATGAACCAAACTTGAGTTAATAGGGTTACAATGAGTATATATATAAAGAAATAGAAATATCTAAAATACCCTTACTACTAATATATAATAATATTATCTAATATCTCCCTTCAAACTCACGATGCATTAACATGGAGCATCGAGAGTTTGTCAACTAAAAAACGAAAACGTTTAATGGAATGCATCTTTGTGAACAAATCAGCAATATGTAAAGAAGAAGAGTACGAATACTGGTCATGTTGGCTACAGGAGCAAAAGTTTCTTCATGATCCATACCATAATGTTGAGAGAAACTCTTAGCAACAAGACGTGCTTTGTAGCACTCAACTGACCCATCAGACTTAGTTTTGATCTTGTATACCCAACGAGACCCAATAACACATTTTCTAGGAGGAAGAGATACTAATTCCCAAGTATTAATTTTGTGCAATGCAAATAATTCTTCTGCCATAGCCTGCTGCCAAATAGGATCAATAACAACCTCTTTATAGGAAGAGAGCTCAGACAAAGTTGGCGAGAGGGATAACGAAGAGGATCAACAATCGCATGCGGTGGTTGGACAGCTAGGGGGACAAGGGGGATGTCACCAAAGAAGAAGCAACAATCAAAGAGAAGAATCAACAAAGAGAGAAGCAGAAGCCAAAGGGAGGATCATTAGCTATACCAAACAATCACAATAAAGAGAGAAACCAAACCAACAAGAAATCATATCAAATAGTCACAATCAAGAGAAGAACCAAGCCAACAAAAAATCAAACCGAAACCAAATCAAACCAAACAAAACTAAATCAAACCAAACTAAACAATACCAAACCAAACTAACCAAAGAGGGAAGCAACCAAATAGATGAACCACATGAGAGAAGAGCAAACAAATAGAACAATCAATATGGAGAGAAGCAACAAAGCAAATCACTAGATAGGGGAGCAATCAAACAGAAGAAGCAACATAGAGAGCGACAACACAGAAGAAAGCAACTAAAGAGATATGAGAGACGAACAATTAAAGTACCAACCAAATCAGCAAAGAACCACAACAATTGAAATCATGTGAACCAAACCAAAATCAGAACTAGAGTTAATGGTAGGAGGAACAGAAGCAACAACATTGGACGATGGTCTCCGAAAATTCTTCTTATGTGCTCTCCCCAATTTCGGACAATGTGTTTTCCAATGTGCTTGAAGAGAATCATCCTTAGCACCAGCCATAACAAATAATGATAGGAAAATACGACAAACACAATCACTGAGACAAAATAAATTAGGGATAACCTGCTGCTGTGCGAGCACGATTTCTCCCCCTTCAGACGTCATTTCGCCAATCCGACCGTTGAAGACGAAGACATAAATGTTGCGAACCTGCTGTCCAAAAATCAGTCCAATCCAACGGTTAACGAATGCGCAATCGATGTTTTTATGACACTGATTTAACAAAATCGGGAATAGGGTTATTTTTCTCTTTTCTCTTTTGGTGGTTGTCTTTTCTATCAAAATAGGGTTATTCTTCTTTACAATAGATTCCAAACTGTTGGGAACTCGGCAGCGGAATAGAGGCGGAATCGTTCAAGGAGGATCGAAATAGGCTCTAGATACCATGTTAACAATGAAAAGAGGAAGAAGATAGACAACCACTTTAGGGTTTTATAACATAGAATGAACCAAACTTGAGTTAATAGGGTTACAATGAGTATATATACAAAGGAAAAGAAATATCTAAAATACCCTTACTACTAATATATAATAATATTATCTAACATGTACTACCTCACTCTCACCGGTTCATGATTTCGTATAAGTATAAATTAAAACATACGAAGTCCTTTGCATCCAAAGCCACTAGTTGGAACTTGGAACTATTCCATTTGCTAAACACCTAAAGGAAGCTAAGAAGACAATTTTTTTCATATATAAGTGGCGGCAACACAGACTTATCCCAACCATTTGCCTCTAGCTGTAAACAATGAATAGCTACAAATTACGATCACAGCAAACTGCTATAAAGCAATGCCCTTTTGCCACATTCTCTTTACTTATCCCAGCTATTTAGTTAAAGTAAAATAATAGCATTTCAACTAGGCATTTGAAAAGTTTCCGCACATGCATGTATTTCTGCGTACACATGCTTCATCTTCTCTGATTTTCATCTTTCTTCTTTCTTGCTTCCATGAAGATGAAGTATACAGTCAAGTTTCTGATTCTGAATTGGACGTAATTAATAAGCATGCAGAAAATGTAAAATTATCAGATTTGCCACCCTTGTCATTCGCATGTCCTGAGAGCTTTTGAATCTATTTAGATTGGATAGATAGTTCTTTTGGTGAATATGTATTTTTCAGGTTTATCTTTTATTCTTTGTCTAATGGATGTAGCATTTTTGTTTGCATATTGTCTTGTATTTGCAATTATATCATTCTACTACAATGTTTTGTTGATGCTGACATGGTTCATTATATCTAATATTTATGGTCTGTATCTCAGCTACCTAGAATCCAGGTGACGGATCCTGTTGCAAGATATTACGGCCTGAAGCGAGGACAAGTTGTTAAGATAATCCGGCCAAGTGAGACTGCGGGACGGTATGTTACATACCGATTTGTTGTATAAGATTTTCCTTCCCCGCCAATATATATGAGAAGCATAGACACTGATTATACATTTTTTTGTAATGGGTGTCAATCCAACATGACATTGCCATGTGTTGTTAAGTTTTGTAGTGATAGATATTATATGGAACTTTATTTCTGTACAATATAGACCTATAAATCTTACTAAGTTGATAACTTTTATCTTGCTGGAGTTTTTTTTCCTTCTTTTTGGTAATTAAAATTCGGGAGGAGAAATGGAGTAAAATTTATTTCAGAATTTATGTGCATTTTGATGCTCGAGTGCCGTACATTTTCATGTATTCCGATACTAAATTTCTTCTGAAATTGTTAAGATGTAAAAAATCATTTATATGTAAAGAGGTCTCTTTTGATAATTGCACACTAAATTTCAAGGAATATTCCTTTGGACACAATTTGACTCTAAATTGATAGTTTGAGTACACATGAATGGACAAAAATTAAAATTAAATTATTTAATATTATTTAATTATTTTTTATTTTCAATTTTTTTCCGTTCATATGTGCCTAAATATTATTGATTTGGGGTTATCCAAATAAATATTTCTTCTAAATTTCATGTTATTTTGAAAAGGTAATTGGTATGAAATACATCAATTATCATTGAGATTTACTAGTATATGAATAGGAAATGGGTATTCATTGTATATTTAAGAATAATAAAAAGATAAATTACACATGTAATTCTTTAAAACAAGTTAATAAAAATCGTACTACATAATCAATATATTTAATTTATTTTATATGCAAAGTAGTTTTAATAATTGTTACAATGTTTTAATTATATTTTATGATAGTAATTTAAAAAAAAATTCAAATTAAAAAAACTACATTTATAATTTAATGTATAATTTAACATATTTTGATTACAATAGGAGAAGAGTAGATTTTGCACAAAATATTTAGAGAAGCCGCATAGCGACAAATATTAAATAAAATATTATAATTGAAATTTTTAAAAGTTATATAATTTTTTTAAAGTATCACACAATTCATATAGACAAGTTGAAACAAATTAGAATTTCAATTTTCACAAGTCACACAATTTTCACAATTCACATAGTTCAATCAAATAAAATATATCTATTTTATAATTTTTATCTTTGTCAACAAATTTCTTCTTGAAATAATCAATTTTTTCATGTTTAAATATTGTCACTCCTAAAAAAATACACATATTAATTAAAACAATTCACAATTAAAAAATAATATATTATATTATATATCAATTATATGAATGATTAATATGAAATGAAAAAATTTATATATATATAAAAATTGTTGTATTAATTTTATTATATTTTAATAGTATAAATTTTAAGAGAGAATATAAACCAAATATAATAAAAGAGAGACGAAAATTATTAAAAAAAATCATATTTTAATAATTTATTACTATTATTTTGATTATATATATATATATATATATATATATATTAAAAAATATAGAGTTGCCGTGGCAACCCATAACATCCGCCACTGAAGAGAGCAATTGCCCCCCACCAAATTTAACACTCTCTACTATATATAGCACCTCCGATTTGAATAAACTCCTCATTCTTCAAATGTTCGTGTTTTATCTGCTTCGTCCACAATACTTAGCACCGTCGAAAATAGAATACCCCAAACTCAATCCAAACACACACAAGACGGTATGTGTCTATTTGTCTGTATATATCTTTATTCTGTTTGGGAGAGCTGTAGTGATTATTGAATAGTAACGAACGCAAAAGGTCATTTCATTGCCCAATGGCTAAAGTTATACATTAATTTACAAATTACAATACCATATCATTACAATTTAAATAAAAAACTGTGTACATGTTAAGCCTCAATTGAAGATCAATGAGCCAATGCTTTCAAACAGTTCTGCTGCTTTCCACAGAAGGTCGTCAAAGGCCAGCAGCAATATTGTTATTATGCAACCACACAGCCTAAGAAATCATATCAAAATACTTGGAATTTGCTTTAGCAAATATTTTGAACTGAACCTTAAATGTGGAAAGTAACATGTGCCTCAGACTCACCTGGCCATTGTTTCAAAGAGTTCATTCATCATAAGAGCTCAGGGCAGAAACAACCGACCCCGTCGTTGCAAAAGTTGACGCGACATCATGATAGTCTTTCCATGAGGTTGTCACCTTCAGAGATGGGTATAGCCAACTTTTGACTGAATCCACAAAGGATTTTGGATCCAAGTTCAAAATAGCTTCCCAATCAGCTTGGACACCCTGTGGGATGCTTCCTGTGAACTCCATATTAGCAGCAAGTAACAAACCCAGCATAACTACAAATCCAACTGCAGCAGTTCCTCTGGATAGTGGCATAAAATTATACCTGAAAAACGATGTGGATATATTAATGGAAATAATTGCAAATGCACCAAGAGACAAAGGTTGTTTTTATATTTTGATGTCATACCAGTAATATGTCATCCTTAAAATTGCATCTCTCACATTTTCAAGCACATCGAAATCAGTAGACCCATAATTCTCACCACAGTAAGCATTGCAGAGAGCCTAACGAAAAAAGTACCAAGCAAGATAAATTTCCACAAATCATTTGGCAGCATTAGTTATAAAGAATGTGTATTTTTATGAAATGCAAGAGAACAAATACTACCAGCAAATTTCTAACAATTCCCATGGAAGTATCAAAATCATTTAATGATACAGCCAGCATGGGATCATGTGTAAAGATCAAAAGAAATATTCAATTCAGAAACAAGACATAAAGTGAAAACATCGGGACATATGATCTATCAACTAAAAAATTGGTACAACATACTTCCCATGCCATTGCCATTTCTGCATCATAATCTTCCCATCTTGCAGGTGTACAAGGTGTTCTAATTGCAAAGTCAAAAACATGTTGCCCCCTGAAAAAAAGTATTCATTAATTCCTGCAGTTAAATATACATGGATGAAAGCTAAAGTTAAGTAGCAAGAAAAGGGAAATAGGGAACAAATAACTTGAATTTTGACCAGACTAAAAAATAGCTTACATTTTTACAAGTGTTATCCTTGTCCCTTCAAGCTGTTTCCTGTAGAAGCATTAACATCCAGAGGTAAGCATTTGAAACATTAGATGTTCCCCCAGGTTATATTTGCACTAAGCGCACTTACCCCTCAAATGCAGTACTGTTGCACCAAGTAGCCGACCAGAAATCCTCACCAACAACTTTATAAAGGTCAGAGCATGATTTTGCATGCATAATCTGCACATCAAATATTTAACTTTCCATTGTCATAAAAGCATGGAATATTGAAATATTACCATTCAAACTGCTATTTGACAAAAATGGTGACATGTAACATCCAACGAAGACTATTAGAAAAAACTCACGACAATCACAAGTAAATTCAAGAGAAGCTTGGAGAACTTATACAAAAAAATTGATTGATTATTAAAACATCTTAAGCTTATTTAGAAGGGAAGTCCAATTCCAATCAGTTAGCTAAGAAAATTAAACATTATAACTAAAAAGAGAAGATTACATGTTTCAGAGTTGTAATCTAAAATCATTGATGCATCTTTAGCTAACAACTTATGTTTTTAAGATAATTGGTTCTTTGCATGGTATGGAATTGGAAGCCTCTATAGGCCAGAGCTCTATCCATGCCTCACCCCATTGTTTGAAAATGTCAGTTGAGGGAAAAATCAATTGTTAAGATATTTGTTCTTGTGCATTGTCCATGTTTCAAGTTGGGATCACAAGCGATGGCAGAGGGCCCTAGCAACGTAACAACAACAAAAAGAAGAAAATATCTAGATAAAAAAATACAAGTCACCTCTTCTAATCTCCCATCTTTGGAAAGATGAATGATTTGATCTGTTTTTCCGTGGACATATGATCTCTCTTTCATGACAGTCTTTGCAATATCTAAGGTCCTGTGGCATTCAAAAAGAATGAGCATTCCTAAGCCAGTCGATCGATATAGAACTAAAAAAAGTCTCTTCACCTTTCATAGTTAGGAAAGTAACGGACAACTTTGGCCTGTCCCAGAATTAAGGGTGTGTGAGAACCAAATCCAGTATTAAACTCCTCACTGTAGTGCAAAGAAAACAATTAAAAATCCAAAACAAGATCTCAATTTGATTAAATTCCAAAGTAATAATCTGCAGAAACTGGGAAGTTAACCAAATATTGCGGCAAGAAAGCAAAGACTTATCTAACCTAGACCAACATAATTATCAGCCAATTTTAATAAAACAGCATAAGGAAAACTTCATTGCTCTTGAAAAAATTTATAAGATTAGTTACAAGATTTCGTAAGATTTGTTTTAATATTTCATAGCTATTTTCATGATTTATTTCTTATTTAAGTAGGATTTGAAGTTCTGTATTAGTATATATAAGGGTTACTGCTTGATTTTTAAAAATAAAACATTAAACCATAATCAACAATCATATCAAACCATAATCATAATTCTAAGTCTATTTTTATCTCAAAAACCATATAACTTCAACAGAGAGATAAAGGACCATGCACACAAAGATAATAATCGAGAACAACTGGACATTCCAAATATAAGGAAAAATGTTCATAGTAATCAAATGCATTAACAACAAAACATGGTGTGACCGACACATAACATGGTTTACCTTAGCTTATTCACCCACACAACAGGGTCACAAGGCTCGGAAATCTGTCTCCATCTAACAGCTATTGAGTAAATATCTTTCCATGACATGTGACGGCTGGAAAATTTATCATCTACAATACCAGGTGAAGATGTTTCAAAGGCACTGCTTGTGCTACAACCTGCACCTCCCCTATTCTGACTGGGCATGTTAAATCTTTCCCTCCTCCGAACCCGCTTCCCATGCTTAGAGTTTGAGTTACTTTTATTAGAAGATTTCCATTCCGCTTGTAGGGTACGCCAAATCTTGGAGACCTTTTGTGCAATTTCAATAGCAGCAAATCCTGCCATACGATGCTGATAAATAAGAAAAAAATGACTGAGAATTAGAGACACAAGCATTAAAAAATATAGAAATGTCAACAATGTGAGAATAACTATGAACATTGGTTAAATGTAAGTTGCTTTAAAATTCAAACATTTAAAACTTACAAGTTACAGATACTTAGAATCAAGTATGATGATTAAGATAATAATATGATAATGGTCTCAAATGGAAATTTAATATGAATGTGTGATTTTTGCAGTAATACATGTCATACCTTTATAAGGAGTATAATCAAGTTTCATAAATAGATCATACATGTCATCCAATAAACCATGACATATCAATAAACCGGAGTCTATTAGGACAAAGAAACAATAAAAAATAGAAGTAGACTTACTGAGACATAACGACAATAACATAAATTCAATTTACCTGACGCCTATTAGGCAGGAAACCAGGACAATCATACTGGATTTTCTTGCCAATGGAGTCTGCAGCCTGTATAAGAGCAGACTTCTGCTTTGTAAGAGCTAACTCCTGCTTTCTAAGCTTTCCCTTTCTTAAAGATTCACGCAAAGGAGGTTGCCTGTAAACCTTTTCACATACATTCTTCGGATGCAATCTTTTGCACCAATACTCCTGAATATAAAGAAGGCACAAATAGTTATGAATCCAGGTATTACAAAAAACAGCTCCAACATAATAGTTTTCGGAATAAAATTTGCTATGCTTCTAAATCCCACAAAGAAAGTCAAGTTATAAGGCAAATAAGAAAGAGTTGTGAGTTTCTGGCGCATTCAGATGCCATCGCAATGATACCATGATTCCCAATGGTGCAGTTCTTATATCCCATAACACATTTAGCTGGGCCAAATTAAGATACCAAAATTATCAAAGAAAGGTGGTGGAATAAGTTTCAAAACTTTTACCTTAAAAAGTGGATCGATATCCCCATCAATATCAAACCAGCAAAACTCACTGTTAAACTTTGAGGCTGTGTAAAGAGCTATCTCTTTCTGCAAAAGGAGAGGAGAGTTTGAATAACATCATTGAACCAAGCTCTTAATGCGTAAAACATAAAAGGACAATGTTGACTGCATTACACAGATACATACAAGTTCAAAAATAGAATTTCATAAAAAGGGCGGCCCAGTTCAAGAGGCTAAGGCGCCCACCAGGTGGGTGGGATCTGGGGGATCTAGATGTAAGCAACTTTAAGCCCACAAGCAGAGATACTATTTTCCAATATTTTGAACCCATGACCTCTAGGTCACAAGGTAGCAACCTTACCGTTGCATCAAGGCTCGCCCTTGAAAATATAATTTCATAATGCCCTAAAATTATGTTTAGAACATGTAGCAAGATCAAAAGAAGGCATTTTCTCAATGAAGGCATACAAGATAACTAATCAACATGTACAGCCAAAGCAGGGGAGAACAGCACACCAATGAAAAATGCCAACATAATTTTGCATGTTCACCCGTAGCAAGCACTAAATTTGTAAATTGGAAAGCTATATTATCCCATACTTTAACCTAATGCTTCCTTTGAAAATCTACCACTCCACACTCTCAGCTTTGTTAGTAGTTTTTTCATGATAAATAGAAATGAATATTTGTTCTTTCATATAAAGAGAAGAGTATTACAACAAAACAATCAAGCCTAATTCTCACTGGGTGTGATTGGCTATATGGATTAATCGATGCAACAATACCCTATTAAGTTCACAAACATACCATTTACTTTTAAATTTCTCTTGATGGTTTGACCTTTAAACTTCATTGGTCTCTCTTTACCACTAACTAATATAATAGCCATCCTCTATCCAATTATCTCTCCATACTAGTGCTTTGGCTGGTCTTCTCTATACATGTTTAAACCACTTAAGCCGTGACTATTACGTGTTCTATAATTGGGGATTCTTCAAGTATTACTAATCTCGTCTCGTGCAGCTACTCATCCATCGAAACATTCTCATCTCTATGATACTAGCTACTTTCTTGTTAGCTCTTTACTGCATTCTGTTTCACACAGGATTGACCCTTATGTGCCCCTATAGTTATAGAAAATCATCAATATCCCTACTTTATGTTCTTACACTACTATTAGCCCCCTCATACATATCTTTAATCCTTTGAATGTAAGCAATCTCAATGTTAGTCATCTTATGCCTTTTCTCCAAACCCCTTCCGTACTCTGCAAGTAAATTATCTTAGCTACTTGTCTCACCATTAGCTATCATCTTCAATTCTTCTTTTAGATCAGATTCTGGGATTCTTCAGTAACAGGAGTAACTTAAATCCTCCTTTATAATGTTAATTCTATTAAAGTCCAAGAATACTTGTGTCCTTCATTAAAAATATTTATGAAAATAACTCTACCATCTTACCTTGATGTCTTGTATTATGGCCAATACTATTTGGTATTTACTCCTCATCCTTAATGCATATAACTTGGTTTAAGTCTCTTGGTTTTCTTTTCCTACTTATAGCAAGTTTGTAGATATGTGTTACCATATTCTAAGATTTAAAATAAAAAAAGGCAAACAGTTGCACTACAATATACTATTTTACAGTATCACAAACCTGATAAAAGGCAAGGCACTGGAGCACAAACTTATCCATTGAGTCCAATTCCAAATCCAGGGCTGCATCGTAATCCTTGACCTGTGAGTTGTGACCATCAAATAAAGTTGTGTACTAAAAAATGTGAACTAGCAATGCTCCCAAAAGCTAAAATTAAAATCTTACCGCCTCTTTGTATTGTCCGACAGCATGGTAGCATGCAGCTCGTAGATATAAGGACTCAATGTTGGCACCATCAATGCTCAAGCCCATCGTCAAATCTTTGACAGCCTTCCTGTAACAGCCAATCCCAATTTAAGTACATATTCTACAACCAGCAAAAATTTATAAGTCTGAAACCCTCCTCCTAATTAGATCTCAATCAGTTAATGTAGTGAAAAAGAGAAAAAAAAATCAAAGTTTTCCCTCCATGACAACTCATAAGCTTCTAAAACCAATCCCAACCTTTTTTACTCCCTATTTGTTGTACTGTACTCATGGACCCAATCATCAATAAATTGAAAGTTTGAAGCAAGAAATAGTCATGTGAAACAAATATTCAAGCTCCAACAGATCAGCAGTTATGATAGCATAAATACCTATGATCTCCCATTGCATGGAACAAAAGGCCACGCAAATGATAAGCTCTTGCAAACCTATCATCGAAGCTCAAAAGCAAACATTCTCAGATAAAGAGGTAACAAGCACAAACTACATCAAGTGTAATAAATAAACCACAGGAAACAGTGATAATATAATCCTGTTTTACAACAATTACCTCCCATCAATTTGCAGCACTTGAGTTAGACATTCCAGAGCTTTCGCCGGCTTTGATAAATCTTGATAGAACTGCCACAAACCTTATATTCAGAATAAAACTAGCACACGAGCCTACTAAACAAATTAAGTTTACAAGTAACAAAAAATAATGTAGATGCTGACTAAGATGGCATGAAATGGATACTTCAAGTCATGTTGGATGGGTAAAATGGAATACAGGCAAACAAAAATGTCATGGATAAGAGTAATGACAAAAGATATTATTAGAGACCAGAGTGCACACATATACAACTAATCACAGTTTAAATTTGAAACCAGAAAATAATTTCCGTACAGATGATTCAGGATTTTCAGAGCCAGGCAACCAACGGGCATTATAACTACATTACATTCAGTTTGGCCATGTGCTAATAATCAATACATACAGTAATGTACTATAGTTCATAGATACCTGAGTCAGGTGTCCCCATGCTTCCAGGAACTTTCTATCAAGTTGAAGCGATTTTAGATGTGCTTCCTCGGCTTTCTTATACTCGCCAATTGAAGACAATGCCAGACCCTGTAAAGGACAATGTTTGCACTTCAAGTAAAAGAGACAAAAACCAACATCATGGGCTCTTAATGAACAAGGATTTAAATGTTAAGACTTAGGACCCACCAAATATGTGTAAGCAGACTTATTATCCCTGTCTAGCTGCACACAAGCAGAAAGGTCTTCAACTGCCGCATGGAACTCTTTAAACTTGAAATTCACAATTCCTGTTTTGAATTTTAATGAAAAACATCCTTTAGACTAGAGATACATGATGAATTGTTCACTACAACAAAAAATCATTAGTTCAATGTTATCACCACAACCATTTAGAATCAAACTCCATAAAGTAGAAATTCACTGTGAGATATTAAACATATGCAGGATAATATCAATAATAAATACTACAAACTCATTTCACATAAAACTAATCAAAGCTTTGTCTAGACATGAAGGAGTAGCCACATGATACATGGATCAATCAGTGATAAAAATACGAGATGAAAATACTCAGTGTTAGACAAGATACCTCTCTCATGTAAAATGTCTGCTGTGTTGGATTCATACTCTAATGCCTTAGTCAAGTCTTCAATAGCCTGACATAGGAAACAGTGGTCGGTGTCACATTTATGGATTGTTATTTGTATTTTGTGCAAGAAAATCATCATATACAATCAGAAGTGACTCAGGTAAGGTGTCACAAGAAGCACAAAAAATTTCAATCTTTCATTGTGCAATAACTCAAATCTATCACAATAAAAATCACATAATTCTTATAATCACATTAGTTTATTTTAGACCGAAATAAAAAAGGAAAAAGACTTGACTACAATTCCATAGGTACGAGTGGAACAGTACTCTTATAAACATATGAAACGTGTGCATTTTGTTTAAGATTCAACAGAATCTTTCCATCTTCAACTCAACCTCTTCGGTTACACCAAGAGTGGCTTAATGGCATGGGTCTGATACATCATCAGTCTGACTTCCAAAGAAATAATAAAAGCATTGTATTTTAACAAGAAATAATATAGGCATTGAATAAACTAAAAGCTTTAAGTGGCAAGTGTAATCCATATCAAACTCACAGTCTCACACCTCAGTCAAAGAAGCGGTGGATTCATACAAAAATAAAAACCAAAATATTTTGACATTTTAATTCTCTGCAATGGAATTGATTCACTTCAATATTTGTGTGAGTGCACGTCAATGGACCAGACTTAAACCCTTGTTGAACTAAATAGCCAATTATTCAAACAACAAAAATGAGATTTCAATCACAAAAATGGGATTTAGGTAAACTTGAAAATGTTATATACTGAGATAGAGTAAGCACTCTCACCTCAACAAACTCCCCCAAGGCTGCCCGGGCCTGACCTCTCCTCTTCCATGCCTCACCAGCTGATGGATTGAATTGTATAGCCTAAAGTATACACAACACATAACTACCTATAATTTGAGGAAACTAACAGATCAATATGCACCATTGCAATATTTTTTGTATAAATACCTTGGTAAAATCAGCTATAGCAGAATGAAGTTCTCTCTTGAATGCATAGGCTGTCCCTCTTCCTATCAGTGCTTCAGGATATGCAGGGTCCTCTTTCAATATCTGATTGTGTGATGAACACAAGTTCACAGTTTGTCATTTGATGATCAATAAAATAAAAAGAGAATACAAAAACAGGTATATAAAAGTATGATACCACAAGTATCAATAAGGAGGACAACATTGCACCTGATCAAAAATGGATATAGCATGAGCATATTTTCCTTCATTAACCTACAAAAAACACAATATCTATTATTCAATTAAACAGATAAATACAGAAAATCAGCAGTTGCAGAAACAAACCTCTGCTATTCCCCGTGAAAGCCGAAAATCTACACTAATTGACTTCGACTTTGAAATCCGAGCAACACAAAACTTTTTATTTTTCCTCGCATCACTATTTTTTTCACTGGGGAAAGTAAACTTAAAATTGGGGATTCTAAGAATTTCAGCAGCATCGTTCGAATCACTTGATTCACCGCTAGTAGTAAATACTTTATCGCACGATTCTGAAGTATCACTTGAATCATTACATGACTCAGAATTATAACTCAATTTATCAAGAGCATCAGGGCTTCCATTCACTTGGCCATCACATTTATTAGGCTCCCTACCTTTGCTATTTAATCCATTAATTGCATCAAATTTATCAGTAGAATTTAGCAAAATCTCAGATTTATCACTTGTATTGCTACATAATTTAGCTTGGGTCTCACTTGTTTCAGTCAAGTTACTATTACTTGAAGAATCTGATTTGGCTTGCAGCATAGAAGATCCATTGGTTTCAGACAACACGTTGCTACTTTGTTTTGCTGTCACCAAAAGCTCTTGAAGGTCTAATAACTGCTTCAAATCTGTAGACTGATGCTGAGCGTGTTCATAGCCTTGCTCCCATACCAGTACTGCGTCTGATTTCCTTCCCAATGCAGAAAGCGCGTGACCTAGATTACATAATAAACCAGCATTATTAAGTTCAAAATCCACTCGTCCATTTCAATCGTGAAATTAAAAATAAAATACAATTGTGTGATGATAGTATACAAACAGCATGAATAAATCAATTAAAAGAAATTAAATCCAAAATTAAATATTGATATAAATTTATAATCCATCAATTATTCTTACGAGAACCGAAATTGCAGAATTTTTTACAAAACGGTTTGAAAAAGTAGATACTGATTAACGAATTTAATGGACAACAAAGAAACCTTTCAGAATGTAAGCTTGAAGAAGCGAAGGATTAAGCTGAAGCGCTTTATCGCAATCCTTAATTACGTGCTTGTGCAGTTCCAATTGACTGTAACAGAAGGCTCTGTTGCTGTAAAAAAGCACCGGAACAAAATTAAAACACCGAATTCGCATTCAAAAGAGACGTAATTAACGACGATTAAAAATTGAATCGGGGAAGTAATGAAGGTGCGAAAAAGCTTTTGTGTGCGAACCATATATCTTGAATAGCACCAGACTGAGAAACGAGCGAATCGAGGATTCGAATTGCCTTGGACCAATCCTTGGAGCTACAAAGCTTGGCTAGTTCGGCTCGCTGAGAGGTAACAGGAGTCATTGATATATGATGTGCACAGATCAAAGAGGATTTTTTGTGTGTGTGAAGTTTGTTTTCTTTGGTTTGGTTCAGAGATTTTTCATAAGCGGGTTTCAGATGTGAAGAATTTTGGAGATGCAGAAGGTAAGGGTAAAATGGGGAATGTGGTGGTCAAGAGCTTGTGAAGCTTTGGAAATTAGAAGGAACGTGAGGACGAGAGAATCATTGGAAGGGTGCGTCAAAATTGGAAGTGGGGGTGAGTGATCCATGATGCGCTTAACGTGTGACATGCACGGCGATAAAAGGATGGGCCGGCCCATTATGAGGATAGGCTTGGGTTTTTGTAAGACAGTAGCCTTTTTCTGTGTGAATTGGAGTAGTAGTTTTTAGTTTTAGATTAAAAAAAAAAAAAAAGACAGTAGTTTTGAAATAACAAAAAACAGGAAATAACGAGTGTTTAGATGCTTTGATAACTCGGGAGTTTATTGATGGGATATTTATTTCTTCCAAATTTATAGAGATACGTTATCTAATGTCTTTTCTAGTTTAATTCCAGGTTAAAACTCGAGGTTGAATATGATTAAAAAATTTAGGAATAATTTTGTTTTATTAATAATATTTTTGTTTATTATAAAAGATATTTTAAAGAAAGTTTGACATTCATTTGAGAGATTTGTCTATATATACTCCTTTTTTAAAAAAAATCTTTAATTGTACTATTTAAAAGTTATTTTCTCAAATGTTCTATTTTTTTTTTCAGTGGGAGTTCGTTTCTTGAGGAAGCGACCACCTGAAAATCAATTTTTTGAAATTTAATAGAAGGTTGTCTTATGAGGAAACGACTTCTAATCGAATAATATTATAAAAAACTATATAAAAAGTTAATTACAAAATATGCTATTTCAAGAGGATAAGAAAGGGATGAACTATTGTTGGAGCAAAGTATCATAGTATACATATTAAATTTATTACAATTGATGTTTATATTGAATTTGATTTTCTACCTTTTGGGTGGTGCTAAATATATGGTAGCTTTGGGCAAAATGAGTCCGAAAATGATGGTTTAGAACGGATATATAATGATGAGAGAGAATAAAAGATAAATAGAAAAAAAAATAAAGAAAAGAATATTAAAAAAAAAAATAAAGAAAAGAATATTAAAGTTAGATAATTGAATATTTATATTGATGTGGCTACTATTTAGAGAATAGGAGATGTGCATCTATTAACGAGTATGAGAGGATAACTGTTTTTTTTTTTAAATTATCACATGATTTGATTTAAACTGATAAAAGGGATATTACGTTTGTTTGATATTTTATATATCACCATATTCCACCATATTCGGTGTTGGAATGTTATTTTAATTGATAAAATTTTCTTTCTTTTAGAGTATGACTAATTATTCAATTGATAAAAGTTTGTACCCAGTTTAAACTTATAATTGAACAAGTGATTGTGAACACAATAAACTTATAATGTTTAGATTGAATACAGTAAACAAACAATTGAACAAGTGATTTTGTTCTAGACGAGTATGGTAGATTGAGTTTCTTTCTTTAATTTAGAGATTTAAATTTTAGTTATGATGTTTTTTAAATTTTACGAGTAAGATGATCAAAGTGACGAGTACCAAACATGCATACAAACCTTTCGGAAATTAATAAAACAAGCACCCATTCATGGTTTACTCCTGAACGTTGATTGCATAAAAACTATCAAGAGTAGTAAACCATAACTAAATAAACTAATCATAACACCAACCACTAGATAAAAGGATCCTTATCCATGCAGCACATCTTTAGATATATATGATTCACAAGTTGCACCAACACGTAGTTTGGTATACAAGAAAAAGAAACGTGAGAAAATTGAAGTAAAATGAGAAGAAAATGATACTTTTTTTTTAGAGATAATAGAAAGAAGAAAACATAATGTATCTACTGTAATTTTTCCTTTCTTCATACAGGAAAATGGGGACATAATGCCTCTTTGATGAGTTTACCCTTCTTCCTGGATCCTTAACTTATCCTATCCTATTCTTCTTAATGCTATAGTTTCTTCATCTTATCGCTGAGCGCCAACAATTTCTTTTCAAATTACAAATCCGCCTCCATTTTCATCAGCGTAGAAGCCTCAGATTTAGTTGTGTTTGTTGAAGAAGCCTCTGAGTTTTGGAAAGCGGGGTAGCTTCTCTGGCAGCTGCCATTGTTGGAAAAAGAGGTAATTAAGTGAATGAATAATTATGCAAAAATTAGTTTTTTTAAACATCACAAACCAGAAGAATGTGCAAAAACACTGACATAACAAATTAAGGACATTAATGTTAACATAGAATGATTTTATTTTCGAGTTCACTTAGAAGAGAGAAACAACACCAAGAAACCAAATAAAGTCAAAATCAAAGGAAACCAAGTTCCTAAATTTTGGATAAACATGTAATAGATACCAATTATCCTCTATAACCAGATATGATTATCCATCCGAAAACTTGTTAGATACACCAGGTGAATCTCCTTTATTAATCAAGTTTTTCGGATGATTATCCATCCTAAGACTCGTTGACTATTTGTTTAAAGTTTACGGGACATTTTCCACTCAGTCCAACACATATTGGTGACCAAATTTCTAATTTGATTGCCAAAATTGTATTTTTATCAGTAAAATAAGATTATGTCTCTAATCATATTAAATATTTAGTTATTCCAAATCCTAGGTTTACTTCAGTAATTATAGATATAGTTCTAAATTATAGACTTCGACATACAAAATTTTACAAGTCTATACAACATAACTGCAAATGCGACCACAATTCAGAACCATGTTCACAATCAACAATAATGAAGTGACATAACAACTATTTACCTTGTCGGTTCAATGTCAAGTTGAATGTGTTTAAGCAGCACAGGAATAACAATATCTGGCGAGCTTAACTGCGGTAAATGACCATCCGTCGCCATGACCTCAACAATGGACTCACCACCTAAGTGTTGATGTAAATACTCTGAAACCATCACTGGAACAGCCATATCTTTTTCAGCTTGTATAATATGGCAAGGGACAGTAACAAGATTCAAAATTTGCCTCATGTCACTTTGAAAAATTGTCCTTGACACTATTAGAGCTATGTCTGGCCTCATGTTGAACAATGTTCGACTAAACTCCTGTACTGCTACCGACTCCATGTCCCCACCCACAGCTAGAGGAGCAAAACCAAAACACCATGCTTTGTAATTTTCTGCCATTGCGTTGAATAATTGGTTCAGATCTTCTTGCTCAAATCCCCCATAGTAATTCACATCGTTCAAATACCTAACACAAAAGAGGAAATAAATACACGACAAGATTATACTTAAAATTTTTTTTATGGAGATTCGTGTATTATTTGGGTATATGATTTCTGATATGTTGTATGGTGGTAAGGTGATTTTGTTGAAACACTAAAGTGTAGCTTTCAATAAAATTGTGGTGGTTTAGCGTGATTCTTTTAATCTCATCACAAATTAAAATATATTTGAGATTTTAAATAAATTGAAGAATAATATGATAGATGGTCTTAATAATATCTCGATCAGTATTTCAATATATTTTAAAAATATTTCATGATTATTTTATATATTTAAAAATAAAAAGTTAGATATCTTGTGTCTTTTCTTCTAAGTCTCAACCCCAAAATATAACTTGAATGGTTGGACTCAAATCTAAATTCAAATTGACCATAACTTAATTTATCCTTACAAAAACAAATTTAAGGGGATGGAAGTTTCTCTCTTTATAAGCAATGTTTATAACTTATCCTGTTGGACTTGAATTTTCTCTCTCAATATTTTACTCACTTTTAATCAAACTCAGCTTTTTTCCTCATAAATAAGATAAAACATTATATAAAATAAAAATATTTTACACAATTTTCATTAAAAAAAAAAGATTATTTAAAAAATTAGAAATACCTTGGAGAACCTGAGACCATGATGAGTTTAACGAAGAGATCAGGGCGTGAAATAGAAGCAATAGCACCAATCATTGCTGAAACAGAGTGACCAACAAATATGCAGGAATTAACTCGTAGCTCTTCTAAAATAGAAAGTAAATCATACGCATATCCTTCTAAAGTTGAATGGCGTTCAGAATCGAAGTATTCAGGGTTAGTAGTACCCGCACCCATGTTATCATAAAGAACAACACGAAAATCATCAACGAGATAAGGTACAAAGTGTTTCCACACAGATTGGTCCGTGCCGAATCCGTGAGCTAGAACAATGAACCTATTTCCTGTTCCCAAAACTTTCACGTTGTGAGCTTCCTCCACTATTCCCATTCTGTTACGCAAATTTTTCTTCTCTGTTTTCTCTTTGTCTGAAGTTGTGTCTTTCTATGTTTGCTTAATCGCCGACTATGTGAAAACTCACGTAGTGATATTTGGACCTGTGAGGCCACGAGGAACATGTAGTACCACACATTAGAGATATTTTTTTTGACATATATGTATAAAGTTTAACCGAAAAATAATGCAAATTTTTTATTGGTCAACCAAAAGAGGATTCTCTATTCTTCGGTGGGTAGGTCGTACAATTTGTTCCTCCAATCCTCTCATTTTTATCTATTTTTTCTAAATTTTCAATTTGAATTAAAAATATATGATTCACAGGTTATATTAAAATTTTCTCTATAAGTGAATTTTAATAATATATTAAATAATTTTATATTTATATATTACATATATAATTTATTTGATATATAAACTTTCAATTAAAAATAAAAACTAATGAAATTTAAAATAAGATGATTCAAACCTACACTACTTACAATCTTATTGGACCGAACTCTCATTAATTGTAACTAGGCATTGCTTGCAAATTGTAACCAACATCATAACTCATAAGCATCAAACTCTCACAGTTATTGATTGGGGCCTTTCCCCTTTTTTTTTTCAAACGATGGGGCCCTGCTCGTACAATGTTAATAAATATTGACAAAGTGAGAAATAAATAATTTTTGATAAATAATATATTTCATTTTAACCTATCATTTCATGTTTTTCATAGTTTCGTAAAAGATGAGTAATCTATTTGAAAGAAACAAAATATTTAAAATACACATTATGAAAAATTGAATATATATATATATAAAATTTGTTTGTTTATGAGAAAAAGGTAAATAAAAAAGTGGAAGGACAAAAAGTAATAAAAAGATAAAATGAGTCAAAAGTGAAATGATTATTTAGTTATTTGATAGGAATTACAATTGTATATACATAAGAAAAAAAAAGTTTAATTTAGAAAATGACAAAAATAATCTTAAATTATTTTTTAAGAAAAATGTTTGTTAAAAACTAAAGTAAAAATTAAATATATTTACAGTAAAAAAAAAAAAACTTATTTCATTAGTAACATAAATGTTTGATAATATATGAGTTCAATAAGTTTGATGTCTAATCTGTCAATATCTTGGTTGAATCAAAAGTGTTAAGTTTCAAAACAAATGAAAAAAAATCATACATAATTTACCTTTACCACATTAGGTTCAAAAAGTGCTCAAAATTTTAAAAGTTTGGAATGGTTTAATGACAAAATTATTGTTAGAAGTCCTATGACATTTAGTTGAAATTTACCGCGTAAGCTCTAAGAATGATTAAGGGGTATGGTCATATAGTATTCAAATATATTGATTTTTTAAAAAAATGTAATTTATATATATGAAGTTTAATAAAAGATGATTGGGTAAAAAATTTGACTTGATCCGTATTTATTTTGTTATTTTCTAACTTATCAAATTTTTTGACAATATATATTACTTAATCATAAAAAAGGTCTATTATCTATCAACAATAAATAATCATTTTTTTAGAAATAAATAAATAATTTAGTTTCAACCAAATATATAAAACACATAACAACCTATAATGATCCATATCTATAATAAAAGGAAAACTACAATGTTAAGTGCAAATTTATATTTGAGATACGTTACTTGGTATATGCTTGGCGGCAAACTACAAATACTATTTTTTATGCAACTAACAAAGACCATAGGTATGGTTCACATGTGGAGGTCACTTGTGCGAGATGGTGTAATCAGAAAGAATTAAGATATTAGAAGGGATTATGAGACATTGTTTTTTACGAACTAGTGAGATATATATATTTTTTACAAGAAACTAGAGAGGTTTTATTTGTAATTGGATAAACAAATAACAACAATTAGTTATATTGTGTAAAAAAAATAGATATTAACAAAAAAAAATACCAAATTCTCCTTTTTCTTTTTCCGTATGAAGAGTATTGTACCACCCCAGCTCTTTTTGTCTAAATTATTATGTCCTTATTATTAGTATTGTTGTTATTATTAAAATTAAATAAATGCATTAATTCTTTATAAAATCGCAATGACAATCTAGTAATAGCATAACTAATTGGAATTCGAATGGTAAATGGTTAAATTATAGTATTTTTTTAAATGCAATTTAGAATCACTTTTATAGTTAGTAAAATAATTATAATAATAAAAATAATTAGTTTTATATGATAAAATATAATTAATTTATATAAATAAAAATTAGAGTGAGTAGTAACAACTAAAATATTAAAGGGGACTATCTATCAATCTTCCAATAATCAAATTATAAGAAAATAGAAATAGAAATAGCGTGGAAAGAAGAGAGAAAAGAGGAAAGAAGGGAAAAGAGAAAAGAAGAAGAAAAAATAAATAAATAAATAAATAAATAAAAGAGAACACACTGACTCTATTGCAGGTTATTCTCAAGCTCCCTCCTTTCATAATCTCATTATGGAAACATCCCTCACACCGATATTAGAGTAAAAGAGGACCAAGAGAGAGAGTGAAATGAGAAATTATGATAAAGAAGAAAATGAAAGCTAGGGTTTCAATATAGGAGAAGAAGTTTAGAGTTATTGCATGTTGAGAAGGAAGATGGAAATGTGAAGAGGAGTTAAGGTTTCACTTATAGAAGAATGAATTATAATTAAACATTTGAGGTCTCAAATCTCTTCTTAAGTGAACATAGAAAATCTCTCTTATGCGTGCTTAGAGATATTGATTGCATGTTCTTAATATTTGTTCATGATTTGTATATTTAGGTATTGAGATAATTCTATTTGATTTAGTATCATTGATTACTAATAATACATGTTAGGTGTTTGTATTAATTACTATGAAGAATTGTTGTTTTATTATTGTTGTTGAGCATTGTGGTTGGGTTTGTGTTGAGATGATGATTGTTTAATATTGGTAATTACTTAGTTTGATACTGAATTTTTAATGTATTTAACTTAGTTAATCATATGAACTTGAAAATATAAAGTTTGAAGTAAAAATAGTATAATGTTGTCTTTGAACCCGTATAGGTACACATTTGGTATTTTGTTCATAACTTTCTCCATAGATAGTGTTTTGAGTTGATTCCTATCCCATTAGAAAATAGACTTAATTACCTACGGAATAAACACTGATTTCACTCATTTTTATGGCAAATTGATAGAGAAAATTGAGTTACAAGTTGAAAAATAATGTTATTTCGTTATTGTATATGTGTACCTTATTTTATCAAGCCATATTAATTGAATGTCTATTATGCAGAATAAAAATTATATTTATAAATTAGACATCTAGTGCTTTTCAAAATGTTATATTTTATTCAAATCATACATCGTTTTAAATTTTAATTAAATTGCCAAAGTTACAGTGTTTTTGCATAAAAAGTTTATGACGTAGCTAAGTTAAAATTAGTATAACAGAATCAATAAGAATTGGTTTTTAGTGAAATCAATTGGAATGAAAAGTTTATTCCTACTAATTTATAAGTTTAGTGAAATCAATTATAAGTTTTTATTCCTACTAATTTGTAGCTAAGTTTATAAGTTTCTATTACATTTACAAATTTTTGTGATTTTATGAAGTAGACTATTTTGTATTATGAGTTTCTCTGCATTAGTTATATATATATATATATTAGGAAACTTGTTTTTGAATGGAATAAATTGCATTTGAAAGTTTAAATATAACACTCTTTTCTGGAAGTTTGATATGTTAAGCGCATGCTTCATGATGTGAATGAAGATTACTTATTATTAGATATATACTATATATATATATCGCTTACGGACTTAATCATGTCCATTCATACCAACAAAGTTTATTCAAGTAGAGTACATTGAGTGAAACTAATGTAGTCTTTATGACTTATTTGTTATATTGAGTTTAAGTCATTAGATTACTCATGTTTAGTGGCTTAAAGTGTTTGAAAGATTTGAGGCTAGAGGTAGAAAAAGTATTTTAATAGCTTCCGAAGAAATAATATTATATTAATTTGAAGTATAGTTTGTCAAGAGTATTTTCCATACCTAGCACACCAGCATAGCTGAGAAACATCAATAATTGTTTTTATTAAATCTATGTTATTGAGTTTTATGTTCACTATATTGAGAATGATGATTTCCAATTAACAGATAAACGTTGAAAGTTAAAGGAGAACCCAAATTTGTTCACCATTCCTTCAATATCATGAGTCCGATAACATATTGAGTCTAGATTAGAGTCATAGTTTAATTAAGTTTTACTAGAAAGTTGTTTTAAAGTTATAAGTATTTAGATATTTATGAATTAAAAATTTCAGTTTCATCTGTATTGTGTATATCTTTGTTTCATTCATGTTAAAAAAATTAGACGTTACAAGTATCTCATAATAAATTTTATCCATTAATGTATACAATAAAAATTAAATCATTTATTAGTATATCTAATGCAAGTTTTCGAAGTATATCTAATGCAAGTTTTCGAAGATGTAACTCTTGCAATAAAGATTGAGACGTTGAAGACAATAACAAATAGTATATCTAATCTTAAAGTATGTAAAAAAAGATTACAATGCTAAATGAGTGATTGTGTAAGTCAAATATTCAAAAAAAAAAACATTTTAAAAGCCTGATCTGATCTGATTTTTTTTCCGGCTTGATCTGATCTTTTTAAAAGTCTGGTATGACCTTGAAGCATTTTTAAAAGCCTTATCCACATTAAAATATTTAAATGTTCTACTTATACCACCCATGATGCTCTCCGCATACCAATATCAATGTACATATCTATATATATTAAAGAAAAAATAAATTTTCTAACAAAATAATTTAAAAAAAATCTAAAACAAACATCTTTTAAATCCTAAAAAATAATTTTTGATTTCAAATGATAAATCATTTTAGTAAGACAAACGCATCAATTATTACTTCTTAAGCA
Organism: Cicer judaicum; assembly: GCA_037974835.1. Lineage (NCBI taxonomy): Eukaryota > Viridiplantae > Streptophyta > Magnoliopsida > Fabales > Fabaceae > Cicer > Cicer judaicum. Next base: position 12,552,366 of record JBBPBS010000738.1, read on the forward strand.
AATATGAAACGAATAGTGAGTGATTGACTAATTGAACCGTTACCGAATATAAAACGACTGCCAAATATAGAATCGCTATCAAATATAGAATGACTACTGAATATGAAATAATTCCTGAGTGATTGTCTAATTGATATAATTTAAAATATAAAATAATATTAATAAATAATAAAATATATATAGGCCGGCTTGTCAAACTTAATATGTTTTTTTATAAGTTTGAGTCTGACCTATTTAAATAAATAAACCTATTTAAATAACTAAAAAGACTTTAAAAACATATTGAGCTTAACCTCTTTATTGAATAGGTTAGGCCAAACCATTGACTATGACAGAAAATCTAAGTTATTTCCATCCCTAATAAAAAGTTACCAAAATTTATTAGTTTTCTTGATACATGTAAATAACCTTAAAATGATAGGTTAAAAAAAAATGAGATAATACAAAATGAGATAAAAAAAAAGAGCACAATTGTTTTAGTCAAGTTTTGTAATATATTTCATCTGTTCTATTTTAATTATTATAATTGCATAAATGTTTTATTCTCATTTAATTGTTATTTTCAAAATTCAATATAACATTAATGATTGATTTGTTAACAATATTCTTAGATATTCATTTAGAAAACTTTACTAGTAGAAAGTTTAGATATTACTTACTATGTATCAATATAGTCAAGAAAGCAAATCAGATAAATCAAAACTATCCTTAAAATCATAATATTTTAGTCAGAAATATAAATAGTTATTACTCCTTTTCGTTTGCAATAATTCCATTGTATATACTCAGGATTCCGTACTCCTTTATAAAGCCAAGTTCTGTACTACATTTTTCTCACAATCTCATTACAAAATAATAAAACATGGAAACAACTAAGAAGCATTTCATTGTAACTCTTTTTGTTGTTCTGTGTGTCTGCGATATATCTTTGGCAAGCACAAAGAAGAGCGAGAATGATAAGACTACTTACATTGTACATGTTTCAAAATCGATAATGCCAACAAGCTTCGATCACCATTCAATATGGTACAAATCAATTCTTAAGTCGACATCTAAGTCAGCAAAAATAATATACACCTACGATAAAGCGATTAATGGATTTTCAACAAGTTTAACAGTTGAAGAAGTTGAGTTACTAAAGAGCCAAACCGGGGTTCTAAAGGTGACAGAGGATAAAAAGTACAAACTTCTCACAACTCGAACACCAAAGTTTTTAGGGCTCGATAAAATTGCTACTATGTTCCCCACGGCAAACAATAGTAGTGATGTAATTGTGGGGATAATAGACACAGGCGTGTGGCCAGAAAGCAAGAGTTTCGATGATACCGGATACGGACCAATCCCGAGTACTTGGAAAGGCAAATGTGATACTGGTACCAATTTTACAACCTCAAATTGTAATAAGAAATTGATTGGTGCCAGGGTCTTTATAAATGACCCCATGAGTTTGAATGAAGATGTTGGATCGCCACGAGACTTTGATGGCCATGGAACCCACACAGCGAGTACAGCTGCAGGATCTCCTGTGGATAACGCCAGCCTTTTTGGCTATGCCAACGGAACTGCACGTGGTATGGCAATGGGTGCTAGAGTTGCTGTTTATAAGGTTTGCTCAGCAGATGCATGTAGTGTTTCTGATATACTAGCTGGAATAGATCAGGCCATTGCCGACCAAGTCAATGTTATTTCCATGTCACTTGGAGGTGATCAAGCAGTTGATTACAAGGAAGACAACGTTGCTATCGGAGCCTTTGCAGCAATGGAGCATGGGATTCTAGTTTCTTGCGCCGCAGGAAATTCTGGTCCTATCTCTAAAAGTGTCACCAATGTAGCACCATGGATTACTACTGTTGGAGCTGGCACACTCGATCGAGATTTCCCTGCATACGTCAATCTCGGAAATGGAAAAAATTATTCAGGTGTGTCGTTTTATAATGGAATTTCTTTGCCTCGTACTCCTGTGCCAATCATATATGCAGGAAATGCAAGTTTTGATGAAGAAGGAGGTCAAGGGCTATGTTTAGAAGGCAGCTTGGTACCAGAAAAAGTAAAGGGAAAGATCGTGTTGTGTGATTACGGATCTATTTCTGGTGCTATGAAAGGAGATATAGTGAAATCTGCTGGTGGTTTGGGTATGGTGCTCGCCAATGCTTCCCCCGATGAAGAGGAACCAAGGGCAGTTGCCCATGTTATACCAGCAACTGCTGTAGGCTTCAAAGCTGGAGTAGAAATCAAGAAATACTTGTTTTCTAATCCAAAACCGACAGCTACAATTGTGTTTCAGGGAACAAAGGTCGGAGTTGAACCGGCACCTGTTGTTGCAGAGTTCAGTTCACGAGGCCCCAATCCTATAAGCCCACAAATATTGAAGCCTGATTTAATTGCACCTGGTGTAAACATCTTAGCAGCTTATTCGAAGATTGTGAGTCCCACTGGTTTGGAATCAGATCCAAGACGCGTTGACTTCAACATTATCTCAGGCACATCCATGGCAACTCCTCATGTAAGTGGACTAGCAGCTTTGATAAAGTCAATTCATCCAAACTGGAGCCCAGCCGCCATACGATCTGCGTTGATGACAACTGCTTATAGTAGTTACAAGAACGGTGTAACATTATTGGATAGTGCTACCAATAAGTCAGCGTCACCGTTTGAGTTTGGGGCTGGACACGTCGACCCTGTTCTTGCGTTAAATCCTGGGCTTGTCTATGATTTAACAGTGGATGACTATTTGAACTTTCTTTGTGCATCGGACTATGATGCTTCTAGTATCGAACTTGTGGCAAGGAGAAAGTATACATGTCCAAAGAAAAAGTACAGTGTAACAGACCTTAATTACCCCTCATTTGGTGTGGTCTTTCAGAGTGAGATTGATGGTGTAAAGGTGATTAAACACACACGTACTCTTACCAATGTGGGTGAGGCAGGAACCTACAAGGTATCAGTTAAGTCTGGTGATCCATCTATCAAGATCTTGGTTGAACCAAACGTGTTAAGTTTCAAAAAAAGTGAGAAAAAATCATACACAGTTACCTTTACATCTGGTGGTTCAGAAGACACTCAAAGTTTTGGAAGTTTGGAATGGTCAAATGGAAAAACTATTGTTAGAAGTCCTATTGCATTTAGTTGAAATTGATGACAAAAACTCCAAGAATGAATAAGTGGTATGGTTGTATAATATTCTAAATGAGTGATTATGTAAGTCAAAATTTCAAAAAAAAAAAAAAAAATACTTTCATCAATTTTTGTGGTATCTATATAAATAATTAATTATAAATTAAGATTTATTTTTGTTCAGGAAAAAAAATCACATATCTCAATTTAATTTTTAAGAAAAATAAAAATAATTCTTAGTTTTCGACAAAAAATAAGTAATTATTATATTTTTGAGAAAAATAAATTAGGACAATTTAATTCTTGTAAATAGTAAAAATATAAACTCTGTGGTCTCTATAAATGAAAAATGTTCCTAAATAATTTGTTCTTCCCCAAATTACTTATCTTTTAATTTTTTTCTTCTTCTTTTACAATTCAAACAACCATCATTTACAAATATATAAAATCATAACAATGAATTAAGTAACAAGTATTTTATCTTTAATTCAAAGTTACTAATTTTTTTTATATGTTATAAATCTTTCTAGAGTTTGAAATTTTTAAAATTTTATATATCATAGTTGTTATCATTGATATTTATTAATAGTTGATTTTTGTAATTGTGAATCTTTTTTAAAAAAATCCGGACATTCTTTAATTTTTTTAAAATTATCAAGTATTTTTTATATTTCATTGAATTAATTTTGTAATTGAATTGCTTTTATATGAATGCTAAAAAAGAAAAAGAAGAGAAATAGATGATATATAATATATTCAAATTTGTTTGAATTGCTTTGTGTATTTTAAGGTCCATATTGTGTTTTTTTTTTTAATTATTGTCAAGTACCAAATTAAAAATATCCTTAATTATTTTTGTACAGAAGAAAAAAAAACGAAGCCAGATACAAAATAATTAAAAGTATTATAAAAAAATGTACAAGTAATTTTATTAAATGTAAATAAAATTTAAAAGTTTTTTTGAATTATGTAAATAATCTTAAAACGATAACTAAAAAGAAAATGATATAAATGTAGTTTTGGACCTATTATTTTAACTGAATCACGAAAATAGTATTTTCATTTTATTTATCTCCAGTTTTGGTCTCATAAACAGAATTTTGATAAATTTTTTGATGAAGTGTCATTATTTTGTGCTTATTTAACCCACACCATGCCTCAAGATTTCGTGGTGCAACAATTGTATCAGAAATTTATAATCATAAACGATGTGAAGTGACTTAAAAAAAATGACACTTCATCAAATTTTGGATTAAAATTTTATTTAAAAGACCAAAACTGAGGAGAAATAAAATGGATTGATTGTTTTCGTAACTCACCTAAAATAGAGAGACCAAAAATGCGATTAAGGCTAATTTTTATATATGTAAAAATTTAATGATTGTTTTAGTATGTGTAAAAAGTAAAAAGATGACAATTAAAAACATATAATAAAAAATAAAATAGTAAATTTTCAATTTAGTTTTTACACAATTACTCTCTCATTTTTGCTGGATAAACTATAGAAATATATTAAACAGTCGATAAATTATTTTTTAATCTATGATCAAATAATAATCTATTAGATATTACTTATTATATTTCTATATCTAAGAGTAGATATGTCAAAAAATTCTCCTCCTAAACCCCTTTAATTTATTTATTTATTAAACCTTTAATATTTGGTCTTTTATCAAAATAATTTTTTTAAAATCTTAGCCCACTATTTCATGAGGTTCACGGGGCTTATAGGCCCCCAATATTTTGATAATTTTGAGATTTTTTCAAAAGTTTTTGAATTTTATTTTTATTATAAAAAAAATTCTCAAATTATAAAATTATTTGGCCCCTCCAACATGTGGGCTAAACTCAATAATTAAGGAGTTTGTCAAATTGAGAGACCAAATAAGAGAGATTGATAGTTTAAGATAAAAAAAATGTCCTTAATGATTTATTATGCAACTAAATATAAGTAGATTAATACAAAATAATTAAAAATATTATAGAAAGAAATACAAATATTTCATTAATGGTTAACAAAATTTATTAGTTTTTTTAATACATGTAAATAACCTTAAAACAATTATAAAAGAAAAAAAAGAGAGATGAAATGATTATTATTGTTTAGTAACCTTTTATAATATATATCATCCATTCTATTTTAATTTTTATATTTATGGCAAAAGTTTGTTCTCATTTAATTGTCTTTTTAAAGTTTAATGCAAAATTATTGATTTGTCAACAATACTAAGTTATTTACCGCGGAGAAAATATATGAAATGAAATAAATACATTATTAGAGATATTATTGAGAAAAATAATAATTGCATCAAAAGTAACAAAAAGGTCAAACTTTTTATATAAGAAATAGAATATTACAATTAAAAAGAAATGATTGGAGTCCTTAAATTGTAGGTGACAATTAGTTAGGTCAAATTTTTTATATCAATTATAGTGAAATTTATCATTTCTAAAAATAAAATAAAAAGGTTGATTAATAAATTTAATTTCTATACAATCATTTTCACCTATTATGTATATAAACTATAGAACTATAATTACCTATCACTAAGTTATTTTTAATCTATGATGAATTAATAATAGTTTATATATTACTTATTATATTTCTTTAATCGAGAGACCAAATACGAGAGGATGATAGTTTAAGAAGAAAAAAAATCCTTATTTATTTATCATACAAAAGAAAAATGTAGATAGATACAAAATAATTAAATTATACGAAAATAGGTTTTAATGAGACATATTTTGGGGATTTTTATTTCCACGATCTTTGTGGATTATTATTTGTTGGAGATTTGAAAATCTTGGCAGATTTACTCCGCAGCAAATGTTCTAAATTTTGCCACAAAGGATTGATTAACAAATTATTTTAAGGAAACTTAATGCGAAAACTATGAATATTATGCAAGTAAATTTCTTACGAAATGTCCTCAGGTGCTTTTTTATGTTTAGAAAATAATTTTGATGTTCATAAAATAATTTTGGCAGGAAAATCTAACTGAAATTACCTGCGGAATTTGTAAAGGACATTATTACCTTATGATTTTTCTGTGTTTTCAAAAGGAAATTAATTTGCAGTAAATCTAATTTCCTAAGGATTACCTGCGAACTACTGATCCGCCGAAAATTTCCTCTTATGGTACTTTCGTGCAGCAAAATCCAACGGATATTTTCTGTAAGTTTGTATATTTCTAATACTGATTAATTAAGGCTAATGAAATTTATTCGTTTTCTTCGTGTATATATATAAATAACCGAAAACTATATATAAAGGGAATGAGATAATACAAAACAAGATAGAAGAAGTAGTATTGTTTTAGTCAATATTTGTAGTATATTTATTTTGTTCTATTTTAAATGTTATATTTTCAAGAAAATTTTGTTGCCATTTCCAAAATTCAATTTAATATTAATTAATGAGATAAGATAGCAAATTATTAATAGTATAAATAAAAATAATAACATCAAAATTAGCAAATATAATTTATTGGATGTCTTAGTATTTAATACTAGGGATAAGAATATGTTAGGCCGTCCGTCACGAACCTATGATATGTTTAATAAAAAAGTTAGACTCTGGTTTTAAAGCCTATTATATAAATAAGTCAGACGACTTATAAAAAAGCTTGTTAGGCCTAACATGCCGACATATATATATTTTATTATTTATTTTATTATCTATTTTTTTTAATTTCAATTGCACTCAGTCCAACAAACTGGTAAGTAAACAACATATTTTTATTTTTTTTTATAGAAATCAATATTATTTATTTGTTACCTTTATATTTTATAAAAACCAATATTATTTATTTGTTATTTTTATATTTATTATTAGTATATAAACTTGGAAACCCTAATTGTTTATTATTACGGAATATAAGTTTGTTTGAGAGAATTTGTTTAGAGGTAATATCCTGAGTTGTTTGAGAGATAATAATGAGTGTGTTTGTTTGAATAAAAAATTTATTATTTTAAACTCAAAATCATTTTATAGAGTTTAAAAGATGTTTGTTTCATATTTAAAAAAAATCATTTTGTTAGAAAGATCAATTTTTTTATTTAATATATATATATATATATATATATATCATTACTGAATATGATTTTGTTTGAGAGGATTTATTTGAGAGATAATAATCTGAGTTTGTTTGAAAGCATTTATTTGAGAGATAATAATGTGTGCGTTTGTTTCAGCAAAAAATTTATTCTTTTAAATTAAAAATCATTTTTTAGAGTTTAAAGGGTGTTTGTTTCACATTTTTTTAAAATCATTTTTGTTAGAAATATCATTTTTTATTTAATATATATATATATATCAACTAATCTTTTGGGTTTCCACAATTAAAAAGGAAGACTAAAATGTAGTTTGGTCCCCTTATTTCACTAAATTATTTTTCAACTATGATGAATTATTAAAAGTTTAGATACTATTTATATTATATTTGAGAAATCATATAAAAGAGACAATGACAATTTAAGAAGAAAAAAAAAATCCTTTTTTATCATACAAGGAAAATGTATACATGAATACAAAATAATTAAATGTTTTATAGGAAAAATACAAATAGTTTCATTAATAGTAGAGATGGAAATATGTCAGATCAGACTTTGAAAGGTCTCAGTTTGACTTACAATTTATTTTTTTAGACCTAACTCTGACCTACGTCCTATCATAAGTTTTTTTTTTTATAAGTGTTATTCACATTAAAATTATTTTTTTAAAAGCCTTATTCATATTAAAATATTTAAATGTTGTACTCATACCACAAGCTCTCCACGTACCAATATTAATGTACATATCTATATATATTAAATAAAAAATAATTTTCTAACAAAATAATTTTAAAAAAATATAAAACAAACATACTTTAGACCCTAATAAATAATTTTTGATTTCAAATAATAAATTATTTTAGTAAAACAAACGCATCCATTATTATCTCTTAAACAAATATGAAACGACTGCGAAATATAGAATCGAATATTTCCGACTACTGAATATAGAATGATTAATTGATATAATTTAAAATAGAAAATAATATTATTAATATAATACTAAAAAAATAATATTAATTAATAATAAAATATATATAGGTCGGTCAAACCTAATATGTTTTTTTTATAAACTTGACTGACCTATTTAAATAAATAAATAGACTTTAAAATTAGGTCAAACCTTTTTATTAAATAGGTTAGACCTGACCATAAATTCTAACAGACGGTCTAACATATTCCATCTTTAATTAAAAGTTAATAAAATTTATTGGTTTTCTTGATACATGTAAATAACCTTAAAATAAAAGGTAAAAAAGAAATGAGATAAAAAAGATTGCAATTGTTTTAATCAAATTTTGTAATATATTTCACCCGTTCTATTTTAATTATTATAGTTGCGTAAAGTTTTATACTCATTTAATTGTTATTATCAAAATTCAATACAACATTAATGATTGATTTGTTAACAATACTCTTAGTTATTAATTTAGAAAACTTTACTAGAAAATTTTACCGGTAGAAAGTTAAGATATTACTTACTATGTATCTATATAGTCAAGAGAGCAACATTAATGATTGATTCGTTTGCAATAATTCCTGTATATACTCAGGATTCCGTACTCCTTTATAAAGCCAAGTTCTGTACTACATTTTTCACACAATCTCATTACAAAATAATCGAACATGGAAACACTTAAGAAGCATTTCATTGTAACTCTTTTTGTTGTTCTGTGTGTCTGCGATATATCGTTGGCAAGCACAAAGAAGAGCGAGAATGATAAGACTACTTACATAGTACATGTTTCAAAATCGATAATGCCAACAAGCTTCGATCACCATTCAATATGGTACAAATCAATTCTTAAGTCGACATCTAAGTCAGCTGAAATAATATACACCTACGATAAAGCAATTAATGGATTTTCAACAAGTTTAACAGTTGAAGAAGTTGAGTTACTAAAGAGCCAAACCGGGGTTCTAAAGGTGA
>JBBPBS010000738.1:12581180-12594492 GCA_037974835.1 Cicer judaicum
TGTTCTTCACCAAATTACTTATCTTTTAATTTTTTTTTCTTCTTCTTTTACATTTCAAACAACCATCATTTACAAATATATATAATTGTAACAATGAATTAAGTAACATGTATTTTATCTTTAATTCAAAGTTTCTAATTTTTTTTTATATGTTATAAATATTTTTAGAGTTGTGAAATTTTTAAAATTTCTATATCATAGTTGTTATCATTGATATTTATTAATAGTTGATCTTTTGTAATTGTGAATCTTTTTTAAAAAAATGCGGACATTCTTTATTTTTTTCTTTAAATTATCAAGTATTTTTTATATTTCATTGAATTAATTTTGTAATTGAATTGCTTTTGTACGTATGAATGCTAAAAGAGAAAAAGAACATAAATAGATGATATATAATATATTCAAATTTGTTTGAATTGCTTTGTGTATTTTAAGGACCATATTGTGTTTTTTTTTAAATTATTGTCAAGTACCAAATTAAAAACATCCTTGATTATTTATTGTACAGAAGAAAAAAAATGAAGTCAGATACAAAATAATTAAAAGTATTATAAAAAAAATATACAAGTAATTTTATTAAATGTAAATAAAATTTAAAAGTTTTCTTGAATCATGTAAATAATCTTAAAACAAAAATACTCGGTCCATCTTATTTTGTATTATATCATTTTATATGTTCTATTTTAATTTTTAAGTTTAATTGCACTTTTAATAAAATCACGAAAATAATCTTCCTATTTTATTTTTCTTCAGTTTTAATCTCTAAAACAGAATTTTGATCCAAAACTTGATGAAATGTTATTATTTTGAGCTTATTTAAGTCATGTCATGCCTCAAGATTTCGTGGTGCAACTATTGTACATGAAATTTATGATCATAAATAGTGTGAAGTGAGTTACAAAAAATAATACTTTATCAAATTTTGGATTAAAATTTTATTTAAAAGACTATAACTGAGAAAAAATAAAATGAGGTGATTACTTTTGTAACTCAGCTAAAATAGATTACGATTAAAAAGAAATGAATGGAGTCCTTAAATCATAGGTGACAAATGGTTAGGTCAAACTTTTTGTATCAGTTATAAACTATAGAACTATAATTAGTTATCACTAAATTAATTTTAATCTATGATGAATTAATAATAGTTTATATGTTACTTATTATATTTCTTTAATCGAGAGACCAAATAGGAGAGGATGATAGTTTAAGACTAAATAAATAAAAATCCTTATTTATTTATCATACAAAAGAACAATGTAGTTAGATACAAACTTAAATTATATGAAAATAGGTTTTAATGAGACATTTTTTGGGGATTTTTATTTCCACGATCTTTGTGGATTATTATTTGTTGGATATTTGAAAATCTTTGCAGATTTACTCCGCAGCAAATGCTCTAAAATTTGCCACAAAGAATTGATTAACAAATTATTTTAAGGAAACTTAATGCGAAAACTATGAATATTATGCAAGTAAATTTCTTACGAAATGTCCTCAGGTGCTTCTGCTGCAAATTTCGTAGATAAAACCACAAAATGTGTTTTGCATATAAAAATCCTAAAAAAAATTCTTAGTTGGATCAATTCTATTTTAACGATATTCATTTGTAACTACACTTAATTAAAAATGATTTTCCTAATATCATATCGATGCCAATTACAATATACAACATTAATTCTATTTCTGATATATATTATTAACATTCAAGAACTCAAATTATACAACTATCACAAACAAAGCATTTATAGAACGAAAGCTTTTGCTTTAGTTAGTTTTAACTTTTCCTTTTCTTTTTTATTCTTTTTCTTTTAATTGGGTTTTTGACTTGTTATAGTTTTTTTTTTCTGAATAAATTTTTTAGTTTTTTATGTTTAGAAAATAATTTTGATGTTCATAAAATAATTTTGGCAGGAAAATCTAATTGAAATCACCTGCGGAATTTGTAAAGGACATTATTGCCTTATGATTTTTCTGTGTTTTCAAAAGGAAATTAATTTGCAGTAAATCTAATTTCCTAAGGATTACCTGCGAACTACTGATCCGCCGAAAATTTCCTCTTATGGTACTTTCGTGCAGCAAAATCCAACGGATATTTTCTGTAAGTTTGTATATTTCTAATACTGATTAATTAAGGCTAATGAAATTTATTCGTTTTCTTCGTGTATATATATAAATAACCGAAAACTATATATAAAGGGAATGAGATAATACAAAACAAGATAGAAGAAGTAGTATTGTTTTAGTCAATATTTGTAGTATATTTATTTTGTTCTATTTTAAATGTTATATTTTCAAGAAAATTTTGTTGCCATTTCCAAAATTCAATTTAATATTAATTAATGAGATGAGATAGCAAATTATTAATAGAATATGTAAAAGGACAAAAGATGACTATTAAAAAAGGACTAATGGACTATTCAATAACAAATCTTCAGTTTAGCTTATATACAATCACTCTCTCATATTTGGTCTATAATCTACATAAATATAATAAACAACCACTTTTATAAAATTAATTAAAACAAGAGCAAGATAAAATATATGAAATTCGTGAAAAGCTAGTGATTAGAGAAGTTGTGAGATGAAGAAGAAATTAAGGATGAAAGAAAGTATCATTCTATTCTATGTATATCCCTCAAGTGCCTTGAATATCCTGTAAAATTTATAATTTATCTAGCAAACAATAGCCAAAAAAACATAGATGAAAATAATGTTTAGTAAATTTTTATTAATCCCTATAAAATTTATAAATTCTGTTTTTAGTCTTCATTAAAAACTTTTAACAAATTTTTTTATTAACCCTTGGAATTTGTGGTTCATACAAACAATCAAAAAATTAGGTATTTCTTAAAAAAAAATAAAAAATAAACAATAAAAAAAAAAGAAAAAATAATTTTTTTTAAATAATTTTTTCATCAAAATACCTCATTCTCAAAATATATTATTTAATTGTCCTACTTTTTGGACTCATAGGAGTTCACTGACCAGGACTTGTCCAAATGAAGCCTAATTTTTTTCCATCTAGTTTGAGATCGCATGCCTATGGAGCGACCTCGCTCTAGAACTTTTTTTTCCTCTTTTTAATAATTATTATCTCATTTTAATAATAATTATTAATTATCTAATAAATTAAAAATAATTAAATTATTTAAAAAATAAAAATACTAATAATTAAGTAAAATAAAATAAATAAATAATAATAATGATGATAATAATAATAATTATTAAAATGTTTATAATTAAAACTAATTAAAATTAAAATAATAAATTATATTATAATTTTAGAGAAAATATACTATATGACTATTGAATTTATATATTTCTAATTTCATAAAATATATGTAAGTTTCTCTGTATATCTGACCAATTTAGAAAGGAAAAAAAACACGAACTCTTTAGGTTTTTATTTGAAGAAATTTGACAAATCAATTATTCACAAATTAATTTTTTTGTGACTAAATCAATTTACCGAAAATTAATTTGAGCAATTTGTGGCCAAAATTAATGACAAAATTTAACCAAAAGATCTCCTGTTGGACCAAAACGTTTGCTGGTTAATGATGCAATTAATTATTGGATATATTATGATAGTAAATCTTGGTTCTTTTAGTTATTTGTCTAATGAATTTAATTTTATTTAAAATGCATTTGTCTATTTAATATCACCTCAAATTTTCTTTTGGTACATAAAAAATATAAGTTTTTTTATTTAATCAATCAATTTGAAGGATGTGTACGAACATAGCAACAAAAAAAAAAGTAATGCATATTCAATTTTTTATTTAATGAGTTAGAACATTAATTTAGTAAAAAAAAAACGATTTGTAGCATGAAAAATAAAATTAGGTGATTTGTGGCATGAAAAACATTGATTTCTAAATTAATAATATATGTGCCAAAACAAACAGGGAATGCAGATTCAATTTACCAATCACCCACAAATCAAATATTTTATGACTAAATCAATTTGTAAATAAATGAGAAAATTAATCAATTTACCAAATCAAATTTAATGAGAAAAATAATTTTAACACAAATTGATTAATCACAGATTACTAATATTAATTTTCTCATTAAATGTAATTTGATAAACTAACTTTTTTTCTCATTAATTTACAAATTGATTTAATCACAAAAAAAAAAATTGATTTGTAGGTAATTGATTTGTCAAATTTAAATAAAAACCTATGCATTCATCTTTATTTATTTTTCCTAAATTGGTTAAGCCACAAAAATAAGTTTTGACAAAGAAATTAATGTACAAAAATATATATTGTAAGTCAAAGTTATAATTATTTAATATATATAGAATATTATATTTGAAAACAATTGATATAATCTATTAACGTAAAAAGTATTTTATTAATAACAACACTTAAATCAATAAAAATATTTGATTTTTAATATAAACTAATTTTTAAATATTTTCAGGAATGAATGTGTATAACGTTTTTAATATTATCACAATTAAACTCATAATATTTTTATAAAAAAATAAAAAGCATGTAATTCTGTTTATCAAATGAATGACATATTTTTCTTCAATTCACCCCATTATACTCCCTTTTTCTTTAGCGATAGTTCCAATGTATGTATTCACGATAACTCCTATATAAAGCCTTTTTCAGACAATCTCATTGCAAATAAACAAATACATCGAACATGGAAACACTTAACAAATATTTCATTGTAACTCTTTTTGTTATTTTGGTAGTCTGTGATATGTCTTTGCCAAGGGGAAAGAAGAGTGAGAATGAAAAGATTACCTACATAGTACATGTTTCCAAATCGATAATGCCAACAAGCTTCGATCACCATTCAATATGGTACCAATCAATTCTTAAGTCGACATCTAAGTCAGCTGAAATGCTGTACACCTATAATAATGCAATTCATGGTTTTTCGGCGAGTTTAACAATTGAAGAAGTCCAGTTACTAAAGAGCCAAACTGGGGTTCTAAAGGTGACACCGGATAAAAAGTACAAACTTTTCACAACTCGAACACCAAAGTTTCTTGGACTCGATAAAATTGCTGCTATGTTCCCCACGACAAACAATAGTAGTGATATAATTGTGGGAGTCATAGATTCAGGTGTATGGCCAGAGAGCAAGAGCTTCGACGATACTGGATACGGGCCAATCCCGAGCAGTTGGAAAGGCAAATGTGAAACTGGTACCAATTTTACAACCTCAAATTGTAATAAAAAATTGATTGGTGCCAGGTTCTATACAAAGGGCATAGAGGCATCTATGGGTTTGATCAATGAAACCATAGAGTCTCGATCGCCACGAGACGATGATGGCCATGGAACCCACACAGCGAGCACAATTGTGGGATCTCCTGTGGATAACGCGAGTTTTTTTGGCTTTGCCAACGGAACTGCACGTGGTATGGCAATCGGTGCTAGAGTTGCTGTTTATAAGGTTTGCTGGAAAGAAGGCTGTAGCATTTCTGATGCACTAGCTGCAATAGATCAGGCCATTGCTGACCAAGTCAACGTTATTTCCTTGTCACTTGGAATGGAAGCAGCTAATTACATAGAGGACACCATTGCTATCGGAGCCTTTGCAGCAATGGAACATGGGATTCTAGTCTCTTGCGCCGCAGGAAATTCTGGTCCTACTTCTACGAGTGTCACCAATGTAGCACCATGGATTACCACTGTTGGAGCTGGCACACTCGATCGAGATTTCCTCGCATACGTCAATCTCGGAAATGGAAAAAATTACTCAGGTGTGTCGCTTCATAAAGGAAATTATCTTCCCGATACTCCTGCGCCATTCATATATGGAGGAAATGCAACTCAAGATGGCCTCGGTCCTGGGCTATGTTTGCCATATGACATGATTCCAAAAAAAGTATCAGGAAACATTGTGTTATGTGATCGCGGAAATATTGATATGGCTACAAAAGGAGATATCGTAAAATTTTATGGTGGTCTGGGTATGGTGTTGGCCAACGCTGACACCGATGGAGAGGAACCAATTGCAGGTCCCGATATTTTGCCAGCAATTGCTGTAGGCTTCAAAGCTGGAGAAGCAATCAAGAAATACTTGTTTTCTGATCCAAAACCGACAGCTACAATTGTGTTCCAGGGGATGAAGGTCGGGGTTGCACCGTCACCTATTGTTGCACAATTCAGTTCACGAGGCCCAAATTCTATAAACCCACAAATATTGAAGCCTGATTTGATTGCACCAGGTGTAAGCATCTTAGCAGCTTATACGAGGAATGCTGGTCCCACTGATTTAGATTCAGATCCTAGACGCGTTGATTTCAACATCCTCTCAGGTACATCCATGTCATGCCCTCACATTAGTGGACTAGCCGCTTTGATAAAGTCAATTCATCCAAACTGGAGTCCAGCCGCCATACGATCTGCGTTGATGACAACTGCTTATACGAGTTACAAGAACGGTATGACATTATTGGATGGTAGTAACAATAAGCCAGCGACACCATTTGATTTTGGGGCTGGACACGTCGACCCTGTTCTTGCGCTAAATCCCGGACTTGTCTATGATTTAACAGTGGATGACTATTTGAACTTTCTTTGTGCCTCGAACTATACAGCTACTGATATCGAAATTGTGGCAAGAAGAAAGTACACGTGATCCAAAGAAAAAGTATAGTGTAACCAATCTTAATTACCCTTCATTTGCTGTGGTCTTTGAGGGTGCAAATGGTTTAGAGGAAATTAAACACACACGAACTCTTACCAATGTGGGTGAGGCAGGAACCTACAAGGTATCAATTAAGTTAGATGTCCCATCTGTCAAGATCTTGGTTGAACCAGAGGTGTTAAGTTTTAAAAAAAATGAGAAAAAATCATACACAGTTACATTTACCACATCAGGTTCAAAAAGCGCTCAAAGTTTTGCAAGTTTGAAATGGTCTAATGGCAAATCTATTGTTAGAAGTCCTATTGCATTTAGTTGGAATGTAACGAGAAACCTCCAAGAATGATTAAGTGGGATGGTTTTATAATGATAATATATGTTATATTTTTTTTTTTAAAGATGTTTTTCTGTATGTGGAGTTTAAAGAAAGATGTTTAGGGTAAAAGGTTTGACTTATCTATATTTATTCTATTATCTAATAAACATTTGAGATTTATTCCATAAAAAATAACTCTCTAAAAATACTTTCTAATCGGGCCTTACACCAAAACCCTAGCTCTCAACAATCTCTCATTTAATGTTTTTGTAAAAATAAAATCATAAATTAGTAAAGTATTAATTATCAAGTAAAGGAAACATTGAATGAGGCAATCAATTAATATACATATAATGGTAAGATTCACAAACGTCAATGATTCTAGCAATTAGCGCACTGCGTCTGCATTATACACAAAACAAATAGTATATTTGGAACATAAGAATGGAAAGGGATATGAAAGCACGAGTTTTACGATAAGACTAAATATTGATCCTATTATAATATAATTGGATGGTTAAAATTTAACATTTTCAATCTCTCATCGTACAACTTCTATTCATTTAATATACTATTTTTTTAAGATAATGATGTTATAATCTGTTTGTCAACCATAATATTGCTCTTCTTATTGTTTAAGTATTTTGAGGAAAATTTGGAATACGTATTAACCGCAATTAACTTACATCCATATATTTGAGTTTTGCCATCATCTAACGGAGTGCAATAAGTTTTTTCTTCATATATGTTAATAATATTCAATCGCAACTCAATTACAAATAAAAATACATATTTTTATATTTATTGATGATAATAGTTAAGTTCATTCAATTTTATGAATTTCATGTAAAAATTAATATTTACTATATATCCCTAATTTTATTAATCATCTTCTCGGATTTTTTCTTCTTCTATATATATCTTCTTTTTTTTACACTAAAATACTCCACTCCCAAATAATCATATTATAAATTTCAAAGAAAATCCATTAAAAAAATTATATTAATAACATGAAATAAAATACATTAAATTAATTAATAAAAATATATAAAGGAAAAATATCAAACTTATAATGTTAATGTCCACATAAATGACTTTCAGTTTCACATATAGGATGTCGTCGAATTAGCTATTTGAACTAGTTGAAATTCAAAGATCATAGAAGGTGTTTTATGTCATAGCACATAATATATGATTTGATTTAAACAATACACCAAATTATTTATATCTCTCTTGAACAATATCTCTGTCCCGTTTGCAACCGTTGTCATATCCTTATGTGCAGTCAACCTCCCAATCAACCACACAACAACAAAACATAGCACAATTGTCTCTATCATCACCTCACTTACATGTCCGTACAAAAGTTCTATGTTATGATTCACCACCGCCTCAGTATTATGTTATGTCGATATTAGAAATACCAATACCTGATTATCCGACAGAAAGTGAACTTTTCTATAATTTGTTTGGAACCTAGTACATAACTTATGAGTCGGCTTATGTCGTGTTTGATTCTATGTAAAATCTCCAGTCTCAAAATTACATGGAAGCACCTAGTAGTGGTTCTAATCCATCTACAACTTACATTATTGAGGATAATGATCAAAATCAGGATGAACCGAAAGAACTTCAACTCGATCAAACAACTACACGAGACGACATCCTATATGTGTAACTGGAAGTCATTTAGGTAGACATCAATAGTATAAATTTGATATTTTTTTTTTCTATATATTTTTGTTAGTTAATTTAATGTATTTTGTTTCATGTTCTTAGTATAATTTTTTTTTCTTTTTTACTATTTTCTTTGAAATTTATAATATAATTACTATTTTTAATTATAATTATTTTTAATAACTAAAATAATAATAATTTATTATTATTATTTATTAATATATTATTTATTAATTTAATTATTTTTAATTTATTAAATAAATAATAACAATTATTAAAATGATATAATAATTATTAGGCTTAATTGCAGTTTTGATTTCTCTATTTTAGCTGAATCGTGAAAGTAATCCCCCCATTATGTTTCTCTCCAGTTTTGGTCTCCCAGACAGAATTTTGTTCAAAAGCTTCATGAAATTTCATTTTTTTACATTTATTTAAGTCACACCATGCCTCAAAATCTAATTTTTAAAAATTGCACCTGAAATATATGATAATAGGTGATGTAATACGGCTTTAAAAAAAAATGAAATTTCATCAAATTTTGGATCAAAATTATGTTTGGGGACCAAAATTGGGAAAAAACAAAATGGAAGACTACTTTCGCGATTCAATTAAAATAGAGATATCAAAACTGCAATTAAGCCTAATTATTAAAACGACAACAACAAAAAATCACTCCTAATGTGAGGTCGCTCCCGAGACCAACAACCTCCAACTAAGTCTAAAAGAATTTCTTACATCGTTCTTTGAGGACTTCTTATTGACTCCCGAAAAATAGTGAGAAGGAAAAATGTTGGTGTAAAATATATATATATATATATATCTAAAAAAAAATCCATATTTTCATTATTTTTTGGAATAATTTTTGGAGTGTGTTCCTCAGAAATGGTTTTTTTTTTTCCGGACATGCCCCTCGTAATATTGAAAACAAGTTTTTTTTAGTATTTGATTAACATTTTCTATATTAAATTCATAAGTTTAGATTTTTTTTATTGTTTATAATTAAGTATGGAGTAATTTTTTTTATAATAATTACATAAG
Source organism: Cicer judaicum (assembly GCA_037974835.1). NCBI lineage: Eukaryota > Viridiplantae > Streptophyta > Magnoliopsida > Fabales > Fabaceae > Cicer > Cicer judaicum. The sequence goes on from JBBPBS010000738.1 coordinate 12,590,836, forward strand.
TCAGTTCAGTCAATAGTTTAATGTTGTAATAATTATATAAACTTAATAAAATGTAAAATAATTATAATTATAATGTTATAGCATTTAATATTTTTCATTTAGTTATAAATATCAATTAAGAGTAATATTGCTTAAGTCAAATTTATAACTATTTAATTTATAGAATATAATATTTTAGTCCAAAAAAAATATAGCATTTAATATTGTTTCTTAAATGAATGACATATTTTTCTGCAATGCTCCCCGTTATATCCTCTTTTCTTTGGCAATAGTTCCAATGTACTTCTATAAAGAAATACAAGTAAAAAAAGTTATATATTTGAACAATTTTTTAATTAAATATATCAATATTTTAACTATAATTTTTTTTTTTTTATATTTTTTTTTAGAGGGAGTATGTGTTTAGGATTACTCCTATATAAAGCCAAGTCCTTCTATTACATTTTCACACAATCTCATTGAAAATAAACAAATACATCTAGCATGAAAACACTTAAGAAATATTTCACTGTAACTGTTTTTGTTATTCTTGTCGTCTGTGATATATCTTTGGCAAGAACAAAGAAGTGTGAGAATGAGAAGATTACTTTCATAGTACATGTTTCCAAACCGAGAATGCCAATAATCTTCAATCACCATTCAATATGGTACCAATCAATTCTTAAGTCGATATCTAAGTCAGCAGAAATGCTCTACACCTATGATAATGCAATTCATGGTTTTTCGGCGAGTTTGACAATTGAAGAAGTCCAGTTACTAAAGAGCCAAACCGGGGTTCTAAAGGTGACACTGGATAAAAATTACAAACTTCTCACAACTCGATCACCAAAGTTCCTTGGGCTCGATGAAATTGCTAATATGTTCCCCACGACAAACATCAGTAGTGATGTAATTGTGGGACTCTTAGACACAGGTGTATGGCCAGAAAGTAAGAGCTTTGATGATACAGGATACGGACCTATCCCGAGCAGTTGGAAAGGCAAATGTGAAACAGGTATCAGTTTTAGAACCTCAAATTGTAATAAGAAATTGATTGGTGCCAGGTTCTATTCAAAGGGCGTGGAGGCCTCTATGGGTTCGATCGATGAAACCAAAGAGTCTCTATCGCCACGAGACGATGATGGCCATGGAACCCACACAGCGAGCACAGCTGCAGGATCTCCTGTGGAAAATGCAAGTCTTTTTGGCTATGCTAACGGAACTGCACGTGGTATGGCAATCGGTGCTAGAGTTGCTGTATATAAGGTTTGCTGGAAAGATACCTGTAGTGTTTCAGATATACTAGCTGCAATAGATCAGGCGATTGCCGATCAAGTCAATATTCTTTCCTTGTCTCTTGGAGGTGAAGCAGTTGATTACACAGAAGACAACATCGCAATCGGAGCCTTTGCAGCAATGGAGCATGGGATTCTAGTCTCTTGCGCCGCAGGAAATTCTGGTCCTAGTTCTTTGACTGTCACCAATGTAGCACCATGGATTACTACTGTTGGAGCTGGCACACTCGATCGAGATTTCCCTGCATACGTCAATCTCGGAAATGGAAAAAATTACTCAGGTGTGTCGCTTTATAAAGGAAGTTCTTTGCCTCATACTCCTGTGCCATTCATATATGCAGGAAATGCAAGTAACGATGAAGGAGAAGGTCAAGGGCTATGTTTTCCATACAGCTTGGCACCAGAAAAAGTATCTGGAAAAATCGTGTTGTGTGATCGTGGAGGTATTTCCAGGGCACAGAAAGGAAACACGGTGAAATCTGCTGGTGGTTTGGGTATGGTGTTGGCCAATGTTGGCACTGAAGGAGAGGAACCAGTGGCAGATGCCCATGTTTTGCCGGTAATTTCTGTGGGCTTCAAAGTTGGAGAAGCTATCAAGAAATACTTGTTTTCTGATCCAAAACCGACAGGTACAATTGTGTTTCAAGGTACAAAAGTCGGGATTGAGCCGTCACCTGTTGTTGCACAATTCAGTTCACGAGGCCCCAATTTTATAAACCCACAAATATTGAAGCCTGATTTGATTGCACCAGGTGTAAGTATCTTAGCAGCTTATACTAGGAATAAGAGTCCCACTAGTTTGGATTCAGATCCTAGACGCGTTGATTTCAACATTATCTCAGGCACATCCATGGCATGCCCTCACGTGAGTGGACTAGCGGCTTTGATCAAGTCGGTTCATCCCGACTGGAGCCCAGCCGCCATACGATCTGCATTGATGACAACAGCTTATACAAATTACAAGAACGGTATGACATTATTGGATAGTTCTAACAATAAGCCAGCAACGCCATTTGATTTTGGGGCTGGACACGTCGATCCTGTTCTTGCGTTAAATCCTGGGCTTGTCTATGATTTAACAGTGGAAGACTATTTGAACTTCCTTTGCGCATTGAACTATACAGCTGCTGATATTGAAACTATGGCAAGAAGAAAGTATACATGTGACCCAAAGAAAATTTACAGCTTAACAGACCTTAATTATCCTTCCTTTGGTGTGGTCTTTGAGGTTGGGAATGGTGTAAAGGAGATTAAACACATGCGAACTCTTACCAATGTGGGTGCGGCAGGAACTTACAAAGTATCAATTAAGTCAGATACTCCATCTGTTAATATCTCAGTTGAACCAAAAGTGATAAGTTTCAACAAAAATGAGAAAAAATCATACATAATTACATTTACCACATCAAGTTCAAAAAGCGCTCAAAGTTTTGGAAGTTTGGAATGGTCTAATGGCAAAACTATTGTTAAAAGTCCTATTGCATTTAGTTGGAATTTAGGGCGAAAAATCCAAAAATGATTAAATTGTATGATTGTATAATAAATAATATATTAGAATTTAAATTTTTTGCATATGGAGTTTAATTAAAAATGTTATGGGAAAATTGACTTGATGCATATTTATCTTGTTATTTTCTCCACCTTCCAAATTGTTTAACAATATCTATTACTTACTAGTAAAAAAATCTATTACTCACTAAATACAAATAGTAAAATAATAAATCATTTTTAACTAAATATATAGTTAATTTATTTTCAACCAAATATAGAAAAATTATAAACACCATATAATGATACTTGTCTATATAAAAAAACTATATTGATAAGAAGAATGTTCATTTGTGTTTTTGATTTTATTTTGTACTTCTAAATATACTATTATAAATACAAATTTATATTTGAGAGACGTTAATTGCGTTGGGCTTGGCTGCAACTTACAAAAACCATAGGAAGCTTCTTGAATCACGATACTAGCATGATCTGTTGTTTTACGAACGAGAGAGATGTTTTAGTTAAGGAACTAGAGAAACTTTATTTCCAATAGGAAGAACAAATAACTATTAGATATTAGCAACAATAGAAAATATCAAAAGTCTATTTTTTTCAACATGACCAATATCCAATAATAAATCTTATCCATTCATTTATTCATTAATATATAATAAAAGTATTAGAAAATATAGTTTAGCAATAAGAGTTGAGACATCAAAGACAAAGAAATTACTATATTTAATGTTAGGTATTGTAAAAATAATTTCAATATTAATGATTAGTTATTTTTTTTGTTGGGTTTTTGTAGTGAGTCTATATAATTAATTTTGAATGAAGATTTATTTTAATTCGTGACAAAAATGACATAACTCAATTTAATTTTTAAGAAAAA
>JBBPBS010000738.1:12595072-12621022 GCA_037974835.1 Cicer judaicum
TATTTAATATTCACATTCAATTGTTTATCAAATTTAGTTCGATTGAATTTAATAAAAATTTATTATCAGATGATTCAAATTGATGAAATTTTTTATTTCAATTAAATCAAAATTTTATAATATTTTTGTGAAACTCAAATAAAATCAATTTTGATGAACGAGTTGATTAGCCATAAAGATAAAACAATTATTTAATTTTTTTTTAAAAGTAATTGAATGGCTTTTATTCACACAAAAGTCTAACACCTAAATTATAAATTACGATATATATTTAGAATTTTAGCACAAAAAATAAACTATTATATCCTTAAACTATAAATTACAATCCTTAAAGTATTAGAGAGGAAGAAGATATTAACTATGTTAATGTCATATTCACGAAAAGAATCACATACATGAACGAAACTATTATATCCTTGAACTATAAATTACAATACTTGAAGTGTTAGAGAGGAAGAAGATATTAACTATGTTAATGTTATATTGACGAAAAGAATCGCATACATCAACGAAACTATTATATCTTTAAACTATAAATTACAATACTTGAAGTGTTAGAAAGGAAGAAAATATTAACTATGTTAATGTCATATTGACGAAAAGAACCACATACATCAACAAATATAAATTTTTCAACAAGTCAAAAAAAAAGGTTTTATATATATATATATATATATATATAATATAATATAATAAATAAAAAAGTCCCACTTAATAATAAGCACAAGATGCGCCGAGGAGAAAACATAAGAATTACAAACACAACTATAATTTCAATTTTTTGAATATGAGCAATCTAGAGTACAAATTCGTCGAATACATAAAAAAACAATAACTTGCATCACAAAACGAAAGATATAACCCAACGACAGTAACGGCTAAAGAACATTAAACCAACAAACCCAATGAGTCAAATGAATTAGTCCATCATCGACTAAGCTTCACATAAGCTCTTTTATCTTTAGATTTCAACCACCACCAAGACAAAAGCTTAATACGCTCCAATCCCATGCCACCTTAAAACTCTTGTTGAATTGCAAATCTTGTAGTTCCTCGCATGCTAAATAGTCCATACGTACGACATCCAACCACAATGGACCTTTCGCAAACTAACTTTTCACCTCACATTAAACAATAAAATATCAAGGCATGATGAGAAAATTGATTAGGCAGCACAACAAGAATATCTAACCATTGAAGAACCAAATGCCACACCCTACCAAAAAAAGGACTATTAAGAATAAGTGTGAAGATGTCCCTACACACCTGTGGTCCCCTGCACACAAATTATCATTGCGGGTAATGCACCATGCCAAACCAAGTAAGATTTAGAAGGAATTCTACCACCCAAAATCCTTAAAAGAAAAAACGAAACTTTTAAACCAGTCTTCCTTTTCCAAGTTATACCATCAAACTAATAGGAATAGGTCGCATACTACATCCTCAACACCTTGTAAGCTCCCTTAAGAGCGTAAATGCCATCTTGTTCATTCATCCAAAGCCATCTATTTATCTTATTATCCTGCAAAATAATATTACACACCCACAAGAGGTACTTTGCGATAGCAAATTCTCCTCCTACTAAAACAAGACCCGACTCCACCTCCACCCCTGCGATCTACACCTACACCTACACCACACCTAACCTTCTCTGCTACAGTAACATCCTCTAGAGCAAAGCTATATAATTCCCCTAAAATTATAACATAGAATCTCCCCACCAACCCTCAGATCGTTCCTCCCATCCGTGACATTTCTCTCCAAATTATTAAGAAACCAACCATCCTGGTCCCCCTCCCATAATACACAAAGCCTATAATCGATTGATTACTAACCCAATCTCCTCCCTCACTGACCCCACCCATATTTATGAGCCAACACCTTATACCATAACCCCCTCAATTAGACTTAAGCCTCCAATACTATTTTCCCAACAATACATAATTAGAGTCACATAATTCGTACACCCAGCTCCCATCTCCCGCTCAAGGCAAACTCTATCCCAAACCAACTAATTTTTTGGGTTTCCACAATTAAAAAGGAAGACTAAAATGTAGTTTGGTCCCCTTATTTCATTAAATCCATAATTTTGTCCCTATTCCCTCCACAATTTTGGTCTTCTATATTTAAAGTTATTGACCTCTGGTCTCTTTTTTTAATTTGAATTTCAATTTGGTAATGTAACAATCATTAAATTTCAAACTATCGTATATAAATTAGTTAAATGATCGACGCATCATTAAATTAAAACGTAAAAGGGAAGACCGAATAATAATTTAAAAAATAAAAAGTAAAAAGAATCAAGAATGAGCAAATTTGTCCTTGAATATTTATAATATTCTTTAACTTCATTTATCTTCTCATTACTATTTTTATCCACTTAAAACTCACATATCACAAAATTACCATAACTTATAATCATTCAAAACTTATATATTCATTCATAACTTGCATCCCATCAGTTTCCTTTTCACATTGTTGTTAAAGTGACTCAAAAAAGTAGATTTGTTGTATGTTTTTGAGTTCATAAATTTTTTCAAAATTATACGTGAACTGAATTTACGTACATTGTAAAATTATAAAAATCTCTATTGGTATGTGAATTAAGTTCATGTAAACGTACGTGATTTAAAGTTGTATAATTAATTGAATTTGAAATGAAGTAATGCATGAAATGAGTTCACGTAAATGTACATAAACTGAGTTCACATATAGTATTGTATAATCTTGAATTTTTTATATTGATGAAAATGAAGATGAGGATGAAAATGAACATTAATGAATGATATTAGAGTAAAAAATTCAATATATAGATAAAGATATTTTAGATAAATTATTTATTTTTTAAAAAAATGAAGGATGTGTGTCGTAAAGTAAGGGGGGCTAGATAACATTTTTATAAAATGAGAGGACTAAATAGTGTATTTAATAAAAAATAAATGGGAGGGTATTTATCAAATGGATCTTTCCAAAAGAGATACAGCTAATCTCACTCACTCGTCCCATTCTGGAGAGGATTGAGATAGCTTCCCCGGTAAATAGACCTCCGGTGCTGTTTTCGGAGGAGAGTCTCCAAAAACAGTCTTAACTCTACATTCACCATTAAATTATTAGAGGATTTCTATTAAATAAAAGCAAAACTAAGGGAAAACTATGATTTATCTCGCTGGTTACACCACCGCTGCCGTCGGAATCAATAATCGGGTACCAATTTCTTTGACATCAATTATACCAAACAGCACCGTTTTGTCACGCTACGTCGTCGTATTTAAGTTCGGTAGCTCCTCTGAACCAGTATGGACAGATTATCCCATAGAGAACGCGTACGAGCTTTTAGGAATATCAGAAACAAGCTCATTGGTTGAGACCAAAGCGTCGTTTCGTAAATTGGCGAAAGAAACTCACCCTGACCTCGCTGAGTCAAGGAACGATTCCACTGCGTCTCGACGATTCGTTCAAATCCTTGCTGCTTATGAGGTTCGTGCAAATCGTTCTCTAGTTTATGATTATTGTTATTGACGGTTATAGCCTCAGAAGCATAGTTGTGGCGGTAACTTTATTCTTCGAGCGAAGTTTTTGAGATAGCTTGAATTATAAATATCATTTAGCACAAATACACGAAGTTTTTCATATAGAAGAATCAAGAATGCATCTAAAATCATGTTTAGGGGGTAAATTTATATTGGAGTTGATTATTGTTATTCTGTTCAAGGATGAACGTGTTTAGTTAGTTCTTAAACACATAAATATTGTCAAATTGAAACAATGAGTTCTAACTTCAAAGAAGCTTCTCTTGATATTAATAGTAATAACTATGTAAAAAGCAGTCTATTGACTCCGAAGGATATTCCAAACCGGGAATGGATCAGTGTTAAATCTCGAGGGAGAGCTTTGCCGTCTTTTGTGGTCCTACCCAGCTTGAGGGATAACATCCGGTTTAAACAAAAAGAAATGGATATTCCATATTCAATAGTTCAATCGGATGAAAAAGCTGATAGTAAATTTGCTCAGTTTCTGTCTGTTTGATCTTAGGTTGTATGTAATGCCAAGTTTGAATGCATAACTTCATTTTTCATAAATTTGGAATTGCCGTTCTGGTGTTCATACTGCGTGCATTGATGGTTGGATAGGAACATGTGTTCAGTTTGTAGTTGGATAAATGTGACTATATGTTGAAGTCTTTCCATTTTGGATGTCGTATTTAAGGTTTTGATTGGAACCTAACTTATCTGTAATACACCCCCACACGCCTAGTAATATTGGACTTAGTGTGTTTATAATGCGTGGATAATATGGTGGGCTAAATACCATTTAGCATTTAGGTTTTGAACTGGTGTAACTCATCCTTACAAACTGACTTGTTAGTTGTTGGACAAACGACTATATGTGGAAGTCTTTCGATTTTGGATGTCGTATTTAAGGTTTTGAATTGAACCTAACTCATCTTTAATACACCCCCTCATGCCTAGTAATATTGGACTTAAGTGTGTTGATAATAATATGCCTTTTTCTATTAAAAAAAATGTGTGGATAATATGGTGGGTGAGTTACCATCTTAGGTTTTGAGTTTAACTAACTCACCTACAAACTGACTTGTAAGGGGGAGGAGTGCCCCATCTTTATAAACTATTTTCAGATGTTATATCTTTTCAGTGTGAGATTTAGGTCTATTATCATACATAGTCTTAAACATGTTTAGTTGACATGGTGTTTTCTGCTGATTTATGGGATATACTCATCCTATTAGCAAGATAACCACATGCTTCATGAATTTAACTGCTGGAAATCTTTCAGGCCATGATATGGAGTCTTCGTGGGTCACTAGAATGATATTTTTCTTTGCTATTCAGGGAATATTGAATTAACAGAATAATTCATATGTTGCAGATTCTTTCAGATTCTCGGAAGAGAGCCCATTATGACATGTACTTATATTCTCAGAAAAAGCTTATGCAGAAGCGTTCTGAACAGGGTTCAAAATTGCGCATTTACGAATCACAGGCTACGGCATTCAAGGAGATGGAAGTTGTTGAATGGTTAAGGTGGTACAGATTAGCTATAAGTGATATTTTGTCAGAGAAGAAGGTGGTGGTTGGAACAGGATATTTTGATATTCTTGAGAGAGATTTTTATTCTGCTATTCATGCAGCATACTATGGTCCCGAAATTGATTCTATACCCATGGAGCTTCTTCCTGACTGTTTTGAGGCTGAGGAGAGGTCCTCTTATGAAACTCCTGAGGTTTTACACTTGGTTTCAGGCCGTGATCTTTTTGGGATGGTTTGCCTAGTCAACAAGACTCCAGAGATATCATCTACTGAAAGTGAAAAGTTAACTTCTTATAGATCCTTCCATTCAGGCCTTTGTCAATGTATAACGGATGTTAACATTCACAGGAATGTACAAATGCCAGATGATTTTGGAACTCAACAAGGTCACAGCTCTAAAATTTCAAGCAATGTATCAGATGCGTATAGAGATCTAGAATTGCATGTTTCCGGAAAATTAGTTGCTACGGCATCTAGGGTCCTACCCAGATGTTGTTCTGGTGTGATGCAAAAGGAAGATGATGAAGATCACATTCATGTGTTCCTTAATTCAGATGAAGATCCTAGACATATCAGTAGTGGCTTTTCAAGAAATTTATTTACAAATAGCACAGTTGGAAGCAAAATGCATTTGGGAACCATATCTGGACTTGGGAGCAGTCCAGACGAAGGATGTTGTTATGTCTACAACAGTAGTCGTGAAAAGACCCATGTGATTATGAAACATCGAACATTGTTGGTATGCAAAGTTGATATCCCACAATCCTGTTGGTTTTATACTTGGAACATAAAATGGGTTTTACTTTTGCACAAGTACCAAGTTTTTTATTTTTTGTGTTTTAAATATTAAAAAAAAGACATGGTATAGGTTCCAGGATCTTGCTAGAAATTTAGTATCATGGATAACTTAGTAAAAGCTAGAGGCTTGCAGTTATAGTTTTAATTTTGATAAATTTTTTCAGGTGAAGCATATGCACTGGTATCATGTGGGTGAGAAAGTTTCAGTTTGCGAGTGTAGATGCACGAGAGCAAGTTTACCACCAAGCAAGTAAAGCTCTAGCATCTTTCTATTACTGATGTTTGAATTAGCACAGCAATCTCTTTGGTATTCATCAGTGCATATGCGATCGCACTTTCTGCTCTGAGAAAAGGATGTTTGTTTTAACATCTTAACCTTTTCCAGTAAAATAAGTGAACCAATCTTGTGTTGATATTTTTCTGTTAGAACATTTTGTGGAATAGGCATATCAATCCTCTCTTCCAATGTTTGCTGGTTTGTTATTAAGTGTAGATTTTATTGGGCAATAAATGTTCTATAAGCTGGAAGTGATTTGGTCATTGGATTGATTTATTTTATGTCATGTTCAACTTTTAATTATCTGGAAATGGTGTTATTATACCTTCTTGGGTGAAAGAACCGTGAAATGATGGAGTAATATTGTAGATTTATTGCTCAAAACTCTTTTTCTCCATAGTCTAGTATTGATAACTGCAAAAGTAAACTTTACAGTATTCTTAAAAATTTATGTGCAAATTTTATGAAACTGCTAATTGTTATTTATGCAGATCGATGTTGTTCTAATATTACTGCTTGTAATCCTTTTTAATAATATTAACCCCTTAGTTATACAGATTTTGGCTATTTGAGCCTCGTTGTGGCTTTCATGACATAGGGGGTTGGTATGTTGAAACATATGGCAAAGATAAGAAGGGTCGTACTATACCATCGCAAAGGTTCTGGGATGGATTGGATTATAGCGAGCAAGCTGAAAGGTAAGTACTTAAAAAGTTATATCTGTTGTCTTTTTTACACTTCATTAAGAACTACTAAATGGAACCAGCAGAAGTTTTTCTTTTAAAACGTATGTCATTGAATGCTTAATATAGAATGACATATAATGATACTATGGACTTAGGATAACTGTAACATTCTAAGAAATGAAATTTGCATTTACTCAGTATTTTATTTGATTTTCTTGAAAATATTGGAATCCTTTTACATGCATTTTGGCTCGGTGAAACTGCTCACAGCCGCATTTCATATATTTCTTAATCAAATTATTTGATTGGCCCTTAGCTTTGTTTACTGAATTCTGAAGCTTATTTGACTAATTTGCCCTCAGTCCGTGGGAACCAAATTTCTCATCTTCCAATGCCATTGGTTTCATCATAGGCATTATGTCCCAAGTCCCAACGACCCGACCCACGTACTTGTGTATGGAGTGTACTGACTATCAATTTTACAATCTGCAGAAGACTTCATCCAGCAATGTATCTGTTTGCTCTTGCATATCGAACACTTGATCTTGAATATGCCAAAACAAGCAAGAAAACATTTAGGAATGCCGTTGGAGCACATATGCTCCGAATTCTTCACTGGTGCAGGAAACTTGCTCAATAGGTAATATATCTATTAGCCTTATGCACTGTCAATAAATTTATTGAGTCATTGCCAGCCCAATTTGGACAGATCAACAGATTTTCTTTTACAAAATTTTGTGATTGTAGAAGATTTCCCTGTATATTTACAACCACACAACGACTCTTGGGAGTGATACTCTAATAGTACCTAAAGGAAAACTCATCAGAGGCCTCACTTAGTCGTATCTACTTGGTTGGAGAAAATTCATCTTTTGATCTTCCTGGTGCTGTGATCTATTGGCCAAATACTGAACTCAATTGGTCAAGGACTAGCTGCTGGTGCTGCTATAATACTCAAGAAACCAATGCCTTGCCTGAGCTTAGTTGCATGATTTTGTCAAAAATGCTCTCTTTAGCTACTTACCTCAGCATTGTTATGCAAGACTGAATGTCAGACGACAAGAGGTCACTATTCCTACTGAAAGGATTCTAAGGTTTACTATGGGAAGAAATTTAGACTTTTTTTTGTTCATAAATAAAATCTCATGGACGAATAAATTCTCTTTCTGCTGTTTTTCAAAGAACCCCAACAGAATCTTTGTGTATATATATATGGGGTTGTATATGTGTACCATACCTTTGCAGAAGCCTAAATGCCCCCAAAACAAATTTTTTTATTTTGGCAAGTATTATGTAAACTGGTGGTTTCACTGCACAAATGTCCTGCAGTTTTCTTGGTTGCGAGAACTCATGGTATATAAAATAAAATCTTGTCCTGCTTGTGTAGACTATAGTCCTAACACGTATATGGAACTTGCATTGCATATTGCATGTCTACCTGTGTATCTATAATCTGTCTATATAGTGGATCATCTTTTCTTTTTCTTCCCTATATGTCATAATTTTGTTATTGATCCATGTGATCTTTTGTTGTGTTTCTTCACTATCTATTTCAGGAGTTATTTTGCTTTTACACTGATTGCGTTGAACGGTTTTCTTATCTAATAGAATAAAGCTTTGGCCATAGAGTTACAAGTTGTAACAAATGATAAACTGCTTTTACTATATGAAATCATGTGTGCCTCCTTTTTGTCCTTTACTTGAGGAGATCCTCCCATTTGCAGTACTGGCCTCCTGCTAAAGCTCGATAAAACCTATCTCTACAGTAGACTGGCCTTCCATCAGCAGCCTCCGCAGCAGCAGCTGCAAGATCGTCGTCAGCTCTCACCTCTTCAGGTAATTTAAGCAACTCCTCTTTTCTACAACACATTAAAAGTTTCAATGACATGGTGGAAGTACTCTGGAACATATTGTAGAATCTTGTCTTTCGTTACCTTAGGTTGAACTTTGTGTTGACCTTGGCAACTTGGGCGGTTGATTTATTTTCTTCTGTGGTAAAGATGGAATGAAAAAAGTTCTCGACTGGTGTAGCAAAGATAAATAGCATAACTCCGGTAACAAGTAACGCTCCAGTCCCAACTAGCGTTTGCTTCAGTAGTCTAACGACTGGTTTAACCTGGAGCCATGGAATATATGTGAATCATGCAGCAAGAAACAAGTTTAGCATATTGCTCTTCTATCCTGCATCCTAATTTTTCAGCTTAATGAGTTTATGCAATGCTATATTTTTTGAGATGCCTAATACCTTGTAAGAGCCCAACAATCTATCACGAGCTAGGATCTGCAAAGAAAACTAAGATCTCAGTTACAGTGCCCAAAATTAGAGAAATGAAGTATGTCGCTGGTTATTTTAGAATAGTAGTTTTTATTTGTTACATTTCAACAACACTTTATGTGCCTAAAAAACTACATTTCATTCCATATATCCTTCATATTCACTAATTTTGAATAGACTGCTTGTTCGTCTGTGGGCTGTTTCTTCCTATCAGTCTCAATTAGCCGTTACCAATGGCCTTGTCTTTTTCTAAAAAGACCAGCTATTGATTTTTTGTCCACGTACCTAGTTGCAACATGCTAGCAACATCTAAAATCAACAATTGCTTTATTTATTATCCATCTTTTATGGTCAAATATTCTGCTGTTGATGGAGCTAATTTTTGTTAGATTACAATATATGTATCTTATGGCGCACTGATTTTACACCTTGAATATGGTTTTACGCAGGTGAAATCTTCAGAGACTTTTGTTCTGTTCACTTTTAAGTAAAAGAGAGTTATGAGACTAACCTCGGGCGGCTTGACCCACATCTGTCCATCATACCAGCCGCTTTCTTCATAAGGAATGACTGCAGACAGGAGTCTATCACCAACATAGCTCCACCCCTGCATTTTAATTCAATTTTTGTCTTAACCATTCTGTTTTATAAGTGTCAAGTTGTAATCATAGCTCAGCACTTGATTATATAGGGCATAGTTAGTGTGAACAGAGAATAGATTATATTCGGTTGAATAACATGTTAGACACTATTAGAGATGTAGTTAATAGTTAGTTACTAATTTGTGAATGCCTATTAATAGAATTGGAATAATCACTGTATTCACCTTTTTTTTATTTGTATTATTTTACTTATCAATATAATACAGTTGTAGACTTTTCTCTCTTCTCCTTCTATGAATATCATGTTTTCTAACATACACCACATTCTGGCAACTGACACAGAGTATGCGTGACTACACTACACAAGGGAGTTCCTACCGAGTTAAATGCAAAATAATTTTGAATTCATGATGTACTACGCGAGTAGAAAATTGTTTTGAACTCTCACCCTTGCTCCCCCCATGCTCCCCAATCACCAGTATATGAAATGATTTTAATGTGAACAGGAAGAAAAGGATTAGAACGAACCAGATAAATCCTCAAGACGATCAAAGACACAATGAAGAGTGTTCCTGTTCCAGCAGCTAGTATAAATCTCAGAGGCTCCTGCAAGGTAACATTAACAGTCAGACTGAAGAAAATTTTATGTGCAACATTACAAATGTTATGTTTGTGTCGTTGTGTGCAGCTCACGTGTATTCTTGGGTATGCATAAACTTTTCTTGTTGCTTGCTTGATTAGATATCCCAATATATTAATAATTATACTTTTAACTTGACACTTACTCTAGAAGGATTAAAGCTTGCTGCTGAAATTGGCGCTCCAAGCACTGTGAACACTGCCAACCATAGACCTCCAAGGCGAAGGAAGAATGACCCTGGACCCAGTTCACCCCATGAATACAGCATTCCGTCCTTGAGAGATGAGTACTCATTTACCTATTAGACCATAGGTATTTCTTGGTTAGCATGAAATGATAAAAGAAGCATTTTTTAGTGTAACAATCTGGATAACTAATAATTCATTTTTGTTACTTCGAATGAACCTTTTCAGTTTGTATGTCTGTGCAGGGATCTGCAACTCACTAACTGTCATGTTTTCTAATGGTTAGGTTCTGCCATGAAATTTATACACTAATATATTATTACACTCAATTCAATCTTGATTGATGCTCATTCCTTTTTCCAATATTTTCTTTTACATCTCTCTCTCTCTCTCTCTCTCTCTCTATATATATATATATATATATATATATATATATATTGTTTTACACCTCTCAGACCAATGGGAATATCCTATTACACCATGCAATATCATGTTTATTTCAAGGGTCATAAAAAAATTATTTATGGTCACTTTTGCATAGTTATCTATACACATACCGGCCTTTGCTCGAAAGGGACTTCAATTTCCAACCCAGGGTCCCAGCTACTTCCTGAAGATCCACTTGTTTCTCCATTCATCTCACCTTTTATGGCCTTAACCTTGATGGAAACCCGTTGACAAAGTTTTGAAGCTCTGAGATTTTGGATGATTAATGAGCCATGGCTGCTGCACGGTGTGGTTTGTCTTGCACTTGGAGTTACAGAGCAGTGGAAATTTAGTCTGATCATTTGCTTGTTGAATTATCAGTCAGCATATAACCAACAAAAAAGCAAGGAATCCCGGTTCAATTCTTCACTTGGAGGGGTAGAGGAGGAGAATGAAGAAGGGTTTTTCTTTTTTTAATTAGTTTTTGTTTTGAAGGAGTTGGTATTATGCAATATACGCTCTCCGATTAACAATGATTGTTTGTAATTTCTATGTCTTCGTACCATGACCACATAAATTATTTACGCCGAGGAGGACTAGTAAATAGCGTTTGTGCATTTTCTAGATTTTTTTGAGTCCTGCCTTAGTTATGTGGACAAAAAGTTTATCGTCCACGTGTGCTTCTTATTCACCGTTCATCTGATGCGGTTATCATCTGTAGGTTTCCCAGATTATCCGAATCCAACTTTTTTCGTGCACTTAAAATTATTGTGGTTTGTAACATGCGAGTGGAACTTTGCTTGAATAACGTGGATGTTGTTTCTTTGCACGCAAATTTTCATATGTTCATGTTGCCTGCACGCAGTAGGAACGAGTACAATCAATAGCTAAGCAACAACACCAGAATCCACTTAAGTTTTTATTGTGTAACTTATCCAACCGCACTTTTTTATACATTTAAATAATAATGTTTGTATCATTTTCAATATAATATTATTTATTATATATTTATGATATTAATAATAAATCAATACATAATAAGAGCAATTTAGTAAAAGTACTATTATATTTTTGTTTTATATATATATATATAGTATGTGTGAAATGATTAAATTACTCAATTATTTTTTACATCGCTTTATAATAAGATTTGAGTAGGCCAATAGTCAGGGATGCTACTCAGAATTAACAAGGTCTATATGTGTTGGATTTGACTTTCTAAAGTGAGAAATTGATGAAGTGAATATATTAGTAGTTGGATATTTTATCATGCACCTCACACTTAAATTTGTCACCTCTTCAATCAATGCGAATATATTATTTTGTCTTTTTATAAAACTTTTTTTTTACCACTCATGTTTTTTCATTCCTCTTTTGAAACATTAAATAATTCATCATAATTTTTAAATATTTCTAAATTTTTTAAATAAAAGTAGGAAACAACACTCGAATTTTTTATTCCTTCAAAATAATTTTTTTTAAATTTTTGAAAGTTTCAAAATAAAAAAAAAATAATTGTAAGAATCAAAGAAATATTTAAAACTAAAAAATTTAATATGATCGAAAAAATTACCATTTCATCCCAAAGTCGAATGACCACGTAGTCATCAAATATTAAAAGGATAGATGTATCAACAAGACCACTAGGATATCCATCACCATGCGGTGGTTGATTCATCTGCTCTAGTTTGGCATACTCCTCTTGTTGTGTCTATTGCTCTTGTTGTGGTTGTCGATGTTGTTGTTGTAATTGTTGTTGTTTCCATTGTGTCTGCCTTCCCCATTGTACATCGTGTTGCTCCTCAAGACGTTGAGTTTGTGCTGAAACAATCGGTCCAACCCGACAACCCTCATTATTATTAATATCTTTAATTATAATCTGACATGTTCTATCTGTAAAAATAGTGCACACTATTTCTATATAAAAAATCATAATCATAATCAAAACACTCAAAATTCCCATGTTGTTCTATCTCAATAACCATGTTGACAAAATCAGTTTCATTCTCACTAAAACCTATTCAAACTACACTTCATATGCACAAAGAAGAGTAAGAGATGGATGCAAACTTGGTGTAAGTGGAAAAAAATGAAGATGATTGAAGTGGTTGAAAATTTTGATGCTTAATAAAGTTAAAGGAAGAAGATGAAAATGGATGAAGGTGGATTAGGCATGACAATGAGGCGGGGCGGGAATATATTTTACATTTCTCACCCCTGCGTCCGACTAGTCAAGAAAAATTTGCAACCACTCTCGTTTCTTATCGAATGTCAAATTTAAGTTATCATTTTCACTCGCGACGGGGTTCAGGTCTCTTCATATGCACTCATTCATATATAACAAATTTAAAAAACATATTAATTGAAATTAGTATAATAAAATTTAAAAATATTAAAATCATATTTTGTAGAGAGAAAATTATAATTTTTAATATTTAAAAATATTAAATATATTGAATATATATGTGTATATAAATCTAAAAATGACAAAAAAATATTATTAGCGGGGGCGAATTTAGATGTAGGGTGAATATCAATATCTCTAAATCCGTCCTTGTCTCTGAGTTTTAATTTGGAAAAATTTACATTGACATCCAATTAAATTGAGTTTTTTCTACCTAAATCAAAACGAGTTTGAGTGGATACCGGTAGATATAAATTTTGTAGAAAATAATAAAAGATGAATATAATGGATGAAGGGTTAAAAAATTGGGATGTCTATTTTTATTTTATAGTGGTAAGGACAATTTGATCTTTAGTAAGAGCAGGGGTGTAACTAAAAATATGGGGGTAAAGATTAAAAAATTACTTATTTAATAATGAATGATTAATATTATCTACTTTGTTTGTAAAATGAGGTGTTTGCTTTAGAAGTGCTAAATCCCTATATGTTAGCTTCATCGTTCTCAAGTGGTTGTTGCTTTCCACTATTAATGGTAATAATTATATGGCACTTATATAAAAGAAAATATATAAATTTAAATTATATCATTTATTCGGGATTTTACAAATGTGTATATTTTAGATATTATTTGTTATTCCACTTATAGAGAAAAAAATTAAATTATCAATTTCTACACTATCAACTACAATATAACTATTATTCCAAATTTTACTGCAATATAAAAATTTGAATTACATGATAAATATTTCTAGCATAAGTAGAGGATCGCATGAAATTAGTTCAAGCAATGTTTGTAGTTGAAGATATTCAAAATAGTTATTATATAGTTGTCGTTATTCAATGTAACTATCATTGCAAACTAGTTGAGATATTCAAACTAATTAAGATTCTGTTTATTTTGTAAAATAGATCAAACACCGCTAACTAACTTTAATACATTATATATATAGATAGATATATATACACGCACCTCTATAAACTACTTATCTGAAATTAACTATTTGTTAGGACTGACATTATATTTAAATATTAAAAAATTAATGTATTTTTTTAAGGATTTTTTTTGACAAAGATAAAAATTATAAAATGGATATATTTTATTTGATTGAATTGTGAAAATTATGTGACATGTGAAAATTTGTGTGACTTGTAAAAATTAAAATTTTAATTTTTTTCAACTTGTCTACTATGTATGAATTGTGTGATAATCTAAAAAAAAAATATGACTTTTAAAAATTTCAATTATAATATTTCAATTAATACTTGTCGTTCTCCAGATATTTTGTACAAAATCCGCCCTATATATATATATAAATTATATTATATTAAAATAGTTACACTAATGATTAAATATAAAATATATTTATTTAGTAGGATATTATTAAATGAGTCTAACGGTTGGTTCAACTCGTAAATGTAATTTGATCATCCTCCTCCTCTTTCTATGTATATATAAGAAACATATCATCAGAAAAAAATGCTATAAATGAATTACTACTATGTTTATAATTATATTTATAGAATCATTATACATGATAATATATTAACTTAAAATGTTATTTTTACTAATTTATTATTTTGAACCTATTTATGAATCTAAAATATAGAGTTCGTTTATTTTATGAAAACATTTATTATTATTATTATTTTAAAATTATTTTAATTGTATTTCTTAATAAGGAAATAAAATATTTATAAAGTAAACATTTTGTAAAATAAATTATTTTTATTATTTCTAAAAATACATCATCGTTAACTAGTATTTTTTTTTTTTTTATGATAATAGTTCACTTGAGTATTCTACTAAGATGAAATGGAAGGACCAAAATCATCCATTACTCAAAACAAATAGACCAAAAGTGCTTTTATGCTTAATATTTTATTACATGCTTAATATTTTTTAATAATAATATTTAACAAAATTACATGTTAATGTTAAATACTAATGTGTTTATATATAATTATTAAAAAATAATGAATGTTTGAATATTAGTTAATTAAGTTAATAATAATATTTTAAAAGTAATAATACAAATTTTGAATTAGTAATTATATTTAAAAATATTTGACTTAAATGCAATTTTTATTCCTCTATTTTAACTAAAATATTATTTCAGCCACCTCATTTTTAAATTTGGGATTATTATTCTTCAATTTTATATATATATTACAGGACTTCTCTCTACAATCCAATTTGAAACTTCTTTTTTTATGACATGTCATTTTCTTTAATGATTTAGAATTATGATACGACATTGGTAAAATGGACTACAAAGGATGGACTAGAAGTTTAGCTACAACCGTTTTTCCAAATTTATTGATCAGAAGCAATCATATTCTTCACAAATCCACTTTTCTAGTATACATAAGCAATGTATCATCACTGAATGTAATTCACATCACTAATAAGCCACAAACTAGACAGTGAGGAAAAAATAATAAAACTTATCAAATGGTTAGACTAAAATGCTAGTTTTAAAATTGAGAATAAAGTCTTATTTCAAATAAAATAATAAGAACAAAAGTGTAATGAAAAATGTCGAAACAATCATAATAGTTAATAATGATATTAAAAAATTAATTCAAAAAGTAATGTTAAAATATTGAACTATTTGTAAGATATTATAAAACATTTATTATTTTAATATACAATTAAATAGGGAGATTTAATGATGATTAAATTGAGATCGAGTTTACTATACATATCCTTTTCTTACTACATTTATTATAAAACTGTTCCATTTTCGTCTTTAAATATTTTAAAATGTGTCTCATTAAGTAATATAGATTAAAGTTATTTTGTTTAAAAAAGAAAAAGTCAATTTATTAAAAAAAAAATTTTCCTATAATGAAATTATCTTTGTAAAAAGTTATCTTAAAATAAATTTTATTTTTAAACTTAGATGTAATATTTTTTTTCAATTAAACTATTTAATTAATATTATGTGCATTAATAAATTAACTATTCTTTTTCTTTCTTAATATGTGCAAAATAAACAAATTGAGACTCAAATAAATTGATTTTAAATATTTCTGTTACTATTTATTATTTTAATATATTTTTTTAAATAATTTTATTTTATATACTAAGGAATAAGTTAGAGAAATAATCATTTGTCGAGTAAACTAATAGTTTATTCCCTATTAATGTCTTATGTCTTAAGGAATAGACATGCAAGTTCAAATAATCGGGCACACACAGTGTGAAACACCGGGAAATCCCTTACAAATTTGTAAGTCCACAAAGAGAAGTGCCATAGTCAACTTCATTCAGACTGCATTTGTAAGCAGAGAGTACTCGAAGAAGGAAAATAACAGCAAATCTCTCGGCACGATCAAAATGAAAGCCAAAACGGTTAAAAGAAATTGGAGCTGGAGGACGAAGAAGTTCGAGTTACCTTCTATTTTTCTCTTATGCATCTTTTTCTTTCTCGCTGGATTCTTCGGTTCCAATTTCATCGATCATCACTCTCAGGTTTTACTTCTCAATCCTAACCACATTCTTCCAGATTTTAAGCTTGTTTTAATTTGATTTTGTTTTGTTTCACTTGAAATTTTTACAAATAACGGATCGCTGAATTTTTCAGGAAGATGAATTTGGCACGAGGCTGATGCAGAGACCGAGAGCGAGATTGCTGGAAAAATCGAAGAAGGAGGAAACGGAGCAGCGTTTGTTGCATGCTGGAGAGTCCGGTGACAATTTTGTTACATCGATTCCTTATCAGGTACGCGATTAATTTCTCTCTACAAGTGTTCAGGATTTTTCATCTGAAACCTTGTTCTGTTAGGTTAGTTAAAATCAGCGTTTCATCCGTTTGACATAATCGCGGCATTTCATGATTCCTTTCCTATTTGAAGTAGCGCAATGTCAGTGCCATTAGTTGATTGAATCATTGATTTTGGTGAATTTGGCTATTATATTTTGATTTCGTAGACCTTTGTATGCGATTATTTGCATGGTTTTAAATTGCAATCTTGTTGTTGTTGCTCCAAAAATTTACATAGTAATAAAATGCGATTAATGCTGTTGAAATCGTTGTTTCCATTACATTGCAATTGCAGACCGAAATTTTAAACCATGATTATTAATTGTTACTTGAATTAAAATGTGTACTGTGCGCATGCGATTTACTTTTAGTATTGATTTGAGCTTTGATACTCAAATGTATTTTTTATTTGTGTTCCTCAGATTTTGAGTTGGAAACCTCGCACTCTATATTTTCCAAATTTTGCAAGTGCAAAACAATGTGAAAGCATAATTGAGATGGCAAGGGGAGGACTTTCACCATCGATGGTGTTCTTACGTAAGGGTGAAACGCTGGAGAGTATAAAAGGAGTCAGATCAAGGTAATATATCTTTCTTGTCTATAGAATAATTAACTACTCTATATGTCTGTAATATAACAAATGACTCATTTGATTATTTCACGGAGATTAAAAAAAATAAAGTAAAAGAGATAATAGTATTTTTACTAAACTATTGTTATCAAGTATTGATTTATTTACTATATCCATTAATGTAAATGATACAACAGAAAAAAAGTAGATAATGTTGCATTGAAAATTGAAAACTTGGAGAAATACTTAAAAAATAGGTAAAATTTTGTGGTACAAAGGGAGTATAGGGTTTTGTGTTTTGGTATAAAGTTAAATGGTTAACTATGTGATTTAATCGCAAACTGGGAGAATCCGTCAATAAGACTCACAAAAATAGAAAATCACAAGATTTATGTTTCGAGACACTTACAGGAGAGCTGGAGACACTAATTCTAATACTCTATTTTCAACTGTGACTCTTGTATTTGGTGAAATTCATGTACTTGTCTTACCACTTTGTGTAGAACCCATTTCCAAAGTGATAATTAAGACCTATATAAAATTTACTAAAGTTGAAAAGTGAGTGTTGTTATCACTTTGCAATAAGTTATTGTTGATTCAAGTTATCTTCTTTTGATTGACTTCTCCATAATCTTGATTCCTGACTACTTCTATACTAGATTGACCTTTCTTTAGCTGCATGCTGACAGAGTGGAAGACTTCGTGTAGTTCTTGGATCACAGTCTTTATATACATCATTAATGCATATATATATATATAAAAATATATGTTTTTAACTGAATTTTGTCAACATTAACGTCCTTAATAATCCTTTAATGTTTCAATACACAAGGTTTTTGGAAATATGCTGGTATTTTTAATTTATACGCTTTAATATGGTCATATACAACCAACTGTTCACCGAAAATTGATGATCATGATTATGAGTACCTCCTCCCAAAACCACAAGATGCACAGTATGTCATAGTTCCATAAAATCATATCAGGAACTTATATATTCATCTATTTCAAACAGCTCTGGCACGTTTATGAGCGCTTCTGAAGACCAAACGGGTATTTTAGATGCCATTGAGGAAAAAATTTCCAAGGCAACAAAAATTCCCAGGAAACATGGAGAGGTAACATTACTATTATGCCTCTTGCCCCTCTCTTTGTAATTAAAAATCTTTTCAATCTGATTCACTGAATTTTTCTTTTCATGTGCTTTTCAGCTTGACTTAGTTATTTTTTGAATTTGTATCTGAGTAAAAACTGTTAGTTTACAAGTTTTTCCTTTCAGTAAAACTAGCATGGTGAACATTACTATTTGTTCTTAATCTATGGGGAGAGAAAATGGTGTGGTTGTTGTCGGGCCTGACGGCCTCTGTCATTGGATTTTGCTTTTTCAAATCAGCCTGTCTCTATCTCTCTCCACAATTTGGTGGATAGGTTTCATTTCTCTCCCTTCGGATGGTGTACCTGTTCTTTATTTTCAATTTTCCCCCCAGTGGCTTAGGTCACAAAATATTACAAAAGCTCTATACAATTCCAAGTTTTTAGAACAGGACTAGAAATATTGGTGAGGACTGGCCAAAAGGAGTTTAGAAATTTTATCTAAGAGTTGTTAATTCAACCGTAAAAGTTTGATTTTATAATTTAAAGAATTAATGCTAATCTTCTCGAGACAATTTTTAAAATATAAAGTAACAATTAGTGTATTTTAATTAATAATGATTTTCATTTCCAATTTTTAGAAAACTGTAATTTTGTTTCTCATGGTTGGTGGAAAAATTTACATAACTTTGAGACAAACTTTCTTGTTTTTAGACTATTGTTTTTTTTACTCAACTTGTATCTAAATTTTTTTATTATGCTACGATTTAATAATATTTTTCAAAATATTTATACAAAAAAGTTATCTATAATTGGATGTTATACTGTCAATGTATGACCTATAATTAAATCTTCGAATATATTAGGTTCCTTTATCTCCAAAAGGTATTTCTTGATCTTGTTGAATAAGTAAACCTCATTTTTACATGATTTTACTTACAAATCCTTCCTCTTTTCACGATGATTTCTAAATTATGTGAGGAATTATTGTGTTTCAGGACTTTAACATTATCCGCTATAAAGTCGGACAAAAATATAATTCTCACTATGACGCATTCAACGGTGCTCTACATGCCCAGCAAGGGAGCCAGAGAGTACGTCTGAACAAATCACATACATTTATTTGCATTTGCACTTGTTCTAATTCATAATTTATTTGTTATATATAATGCTGTTAGTGTTCATGTTGTAACAACCAAAATAATACAACCAATTGCGGTTGGTTGGTTTAGAACACCACACATGACTTGACATTTTCAAAGAAGTGTGAGAATAGTTTGACAGAGTAATGATTGTTTAATGGTTAAAATAAGATACATAAAAAAGATATTATATTTAATTTTAGATTAAACATTAGATTAAAATTAAATACAATATCTTTTTCCATTGTAATTTAATCTTTGTCATGTTATTCTAACTTTAGTTAAATTCTTATTATGCTCACTTGGTTAGGGTTAGTTTTAAAAAGTCAATGGGAAAATATGTTAAATTACAATTCAATTGCCACATATTGTTAAGATCTAACACTTCCTACCGTTGTTGCACTGCTAGGAGATTCAAGTCTAAACTTCCACGCATAAATAAAGATAATAAAGCCCAAAATATATGACTTGCCCATTTAGCGGGTTGTAAACAAAATTGATTGAGCCGAATTAATAATCACTTATTTTTCAGACAAAAAATAACAATAATAATCCCGTATTTTCATTAGTTCTCATCCACCTTGGCTTGAATCAAACTGGAGACTTTGAGGATCATAGGGTTGGTTCCCAATTAGACCGGTTTATCACAACTGGTTTTTTTACATTCTCAGTTTTGGTTATCATGCAGATTGCTTCATTTTTGCTGTATTTAACAGATGTTCCGGAAGGTGGAGAGACCGTGTTTCCGTCTGAGGTAAAATAAAACCATTCACTTAATATTTTCCATTTTTTTTATCAATAATAATAATTTCCTATTTGGTAGTCACGCATTTTCGTAATTCGTGCATTACTATCGTGCAGAATGGGTTGAACATGGATGGTAGCTCTCGTTATACCGATTGTATTGGTTTAAGAGTAAAGCCGCGCAAGGGAGACGGACTTCTATTTTATTCGGTGTTCCCTAATGGAACAATTGATCCGGTTAGCATTTTCTTCTCATTCCATTTCCAATTTACTTATAATATTATTAAAGTATGTTTTCGGTAATGTATTTTCAAATAAACAACACTTTAGAAGAGTGCTTCAAACAATCAGTATTTTGTAGGAGGTAGGTGAAGGTGAGCAATCTCTAATCATTTATAACTTATCTAACCAATGCTAATGAGTAATGAACACTGCTTCACAACTCACAAAGAGGCCCAATTTTAAGACTGGGATCTCGTCCCTCAAAGAAGTAATGGTCTAAACTTTGTGCTTAGAGATGACAATAAATAACGGTTAAGAAAAAAAAATTAAAAAAGGAGATGGTAAGTAAACTACTAAAGTACCCGAGTTCATATATCTGCCTATGAGCAATAGATTGACTCGCATCCTCAAATATGCATGGGAAGTTATTGGATAATTTGATGTATCTGTACATGTCGTTTTTAAATTAATAATTAAATAAGGTATTTTCTAAAAAATACTTTTATATAATTTAAAAAATTATAATAACTAAATATTATTTATTAAATGTGTTAACAAAATAAAATTTAACTTTTTTTAAATGATAATTTATTGTTCATAGTAGAGAAGATTAAATACTTTTTACGATAAAATATAAAAAATTAATATAATATTTACTATTAATGAAATGATGTTTTCATACAATTATCTTTTTAAAAATATAAATGTCGATAAATATTTTTTAATTCATAAAGATGATTTGTTAATTCACTGATTTAAAAAATAATATACCAGAACACTTTAATTTATAACTGTACCGTACAAGCTCCCATTGCTGTTCATTTTTAAGGCATAATGTCAGTCTTCATGCGCATACTTAATGGGATAGTTATAGACTATACCTAAATTAAAATACATTATCCGTGCTCAAGTTAAGCATAATGTTATTCCTTTGATATCATGATAAATATTGTTTGGACAAACTAACAAAATACGTTAATATATTTTTCTCATGAATTTAATTCATATACACCATAAATTTAAAAGTTTTTACATAGTTAGTCAATCACAACCTTGAAGTCATTAGAGATACTTTATTTTTATTATAACTATCTCTAAAGTCATGTTTTTGAATGGTTGTAATTTGTTGACGCTATAAAACTTTTTATATTGACATTGCATAATAATTAAATATATTTTGTGTTATAAAATGTTATCTTAATATTAAAAAATTATCAAAAACAAAAAAAAAATGCAAAATAGAAAAAATGATTTGCCTAAAAATTACATCAACTTTTAATTCTTGATTATAAAATATAAGAAATATATTGTACAATTATGCACAAGTTGGGCATGATGCTGATATTAATTAGTCGGATGAATAAAAAGGTCCTACATATAGTTTTTATTAATTTGAAGAAGAAAACAATCATAGAGAACATAAGGCTTAATTGTTAGATATTATGTGTTTTTTCCTGTTATCATCGAATTATATATTTTAAATAATCAAACAATCATATGTTAAGCATGCAAGATATATATTTTCAATCTTGAGGGACTTACTATACAATTCGAATATTAAAAAAACATATAAAAGATGTTTTCAACATTTTTCCTTTAGGTCAAAATTTGTAGCCTTCAATAAAATTGTGTTAATTTTTTGTTGAAGGGAGGATCACTCAATTGCATATGCTGTTTGTCCAAAATAAAACTTACACCGGTTGTGAATCTCAGCATTGGCACATTAATAACCGTTAAATGTAAATTTAGTCTGGATCAAACAAAATTTAATAATTATGTCATGCGAAATTTTAAAATTAATTCTTAACTCGATATTCACTTGTTTGACCTTTTTTTATATAATATTTTGCAGACATCACTCCACGGGAGCTTCCCAGTAATCAAAGGGGAGAAGTGGGTAGCTACAAAGTGGTTAAGGGATGAAATATTACAAGATTATTATTATGTGAATGCTACCAGCAATTGAGATTCTAAGGTTTACAGAGATTAGTATTTATGATTTCTGTCGTACAGAAAATCTTCATAGTGAGAGTAATAATCAAGTCTAAAATCTAATTAGGTGCTGGAATTATAAAGCAGGATTGTGCATTGATATGGTTCATGCGGCATGTATATTACTTCCTAATGTGATGACTAATCTCGAGTGTTTTTGGCCTGCCTCTCTTATCTCATATTGAAACTCATCTCACTTTATATACATATGTGTGTGTAAAACAAAAGAGGAAAGGAAAATTAATTTCATATATTATCGAAACCGATATAAAGAGGCTTTCCACTTAGTCTCTCTTAGAGCTTGTTGTATATCTCTTGGGATCTATGTTTTTGTCGGTGCACAAGTAAAAGCTCTAAAAGTGTGAGACAATTTGTGATAAGATATAAAGTTAATTGTCATAAGATATAAAGTTAGAGATATGATGTTTTTGTACATGATTTTATCCATTTTCTAACAGCAATGGGTAGACTAGCATCATCAAAGGTAGGTTCTAAAGGAACAAAATCATTGAAAACACGTTCAACAAGGACAATTATTATTATTAGAATTTTCATAATTTTGATAGGATACAATTATTAAGACTCTTGCTTGATGGATCATTGGATGTTTGATAGTGGTGAGATTCTCTCATCTGAGGTATTGTTTTTGTTAAGTATACGCAGTCAAAGAGATAGATATATTTGTACAAAATTTCAACTGTCTCTTCCTCAACTTGTGGTTTTGCGGAGACATTTTCTTATGGTTTTTGTTTCGTTACTTTTCTCAATTTATAGTATTTTCAAATAGGATTATGCTATGTTACTTTCCTCACAATATGTTTTTTTCAAATTATTTAGAAAAAAATCATATTTACAAATTTTTAAATATTGATCGTCTTTAGAAATAGGGATAGAACCAACTCCAACTATGGTAAACAAAGTACTATTAGTTATCTTTAACTTTTTATAACCTACACAAATACTATAAATGGGAAAAAAATTGAGTAGTATCATATTATTTGGTAAGCAAGATCGGACTTCTCCAGTTGAGGAGTGTCTCCAGTCAAGTAGCCTAACTTTCCATTGTCATCAAAAGCTAACTTCATAGTCTATGTCCATGCAACATAATTTTTTCCGTTCAACTTTTAGATTAGAAGTTGTAAACTACACTTTATGGAATGTGGATTATTTGTGGTAGGTGTCATTTTTCTAGTATTGTAGTAATAGAGGGGTCATTTTTCTTTCCAGTTTTTAACGAGGATATACTTGTGAGGATATAGTGAGCTGCCATAGGATCACACTCAAAGTTCTCATACCATGTGTTTTAGGGTACATCTAGGGTAAAACAAGATAGGGAAGGAAAATTTCATATATTATTAAAACTGAAATAGTACATACATATACATACACAAATATTATCAACTCTATAATGAATGTAGATAATAAAGAAAAAATAAATTTCCTCTATAGTGATTTGATTTTTTTCCACGATACAAATAAACATAGATAGAAAATCAATTAATAAATACAATAATATCATATTTGATTGCTATATGTCAAATATATATATATATATATATATATATATATAATAAAAATAAATTATGTTTTGTAAATTAGAATTAAAGAATCATTATATATAATAATACTTTGACTTAAATATAGTTTTTATCTCCTTATTTGTAGCGATATATGATTTTGGCCTTCCATATCTAAATTTGAAAATATAGGCTCCGTTTATTTTGTGTAATCGTCTAGTTTTTTATTATTATTAATTTATATTAATTTTATTTGTTAATAAAGAGGTAAAATGTGTTGATCTCAAATTCGAATCTATGTTAGGAGAAGTATCCATGTTGTGTGTTCCACAAATCTCAAATTACCTTCAGTGGTAGGAACCTGTGAAGAAAAAAACATATATATAAACTTTTGATATGAACACAATTCATCTACATTTTGAGAAATAAAGAAAATATTATAATTATTTTTATTATATCTAAAAATATATTTTCATTAATTAGCATTTCATTTTCTTTCAATGATAACGATTCACTTTAACAATCTTACATACATTTTTTAGTAATGCTATATAATACGATAAATTTTTTCATATATAAATCTAAAATTTAACGGCGGAATTACTAACTGTACATCAAAATAGTAGATTGAAATGGTCAAACTAATTAAAATATGACACATCTAACTTCTTGCATTTGGCTATTATTTTTCATTGAAACAATAAGCATTTTTTCATTTTTAATATTATTTTTTGACAACGGTTTAGTGAGAGAGAAAAAAATAATGATTTAACTGACATAGATTTTCATACCACTTTATGATTTGTTAGTTTATTATTCCACTTGATAGCTTTGCAAAATTAAGGCCCAAATTAATTAGAGGTCAGAACATTTTTAAAATTTGGGTGATAATATTTTCATATTTAAAAATAAGAGATTAAAATTGTGAATCAGCAAAAACAAGTAGATCAAAAGTGTTTTTATGCTTAAGACTTTTTAATGTTGATATTTAAATAAATTACACGTTAACATTTAAAACTATTTTGTTTTTATATTAAATAATGTTAATAATTATATTTAAAAAGTAATAATATTAATAATACAGAGTTGAATCAGTAATTAAATTAAAAAAATTAACTTAAATTCAATTTTGATTCTCTTATTTTTAACTTAAATATAATTTAAATCATCAATTTTTAAATGTGAAATTTTAGTCTCTTATTTTCACAAATTTCTAAAAAAAATTCTCTACAACTAAGTTTGGGGCTTGTTTTATGTGACATGTAATTTTCATAAATAATGATGTAAAATTACATGTGATATGATATTGATGAATTGAAGTATAAGCAATGAATAATTGAAAATTAGGAACAACTCTTTTATTTTTCAATTTTATTATTCATCAAAAGTAAATATATTATTCTCAAATTCACTTTTCTAGTATAAATAAGCAAATTTCATACATTAATATTATTTCACGTCAATTTTGAATATGATACGTCATAAAAAATAATCTACAGTATAGATTGCAATAAAAAATCCTGAAACTTGTTAAATATATGCACAAAATTCCAAATTTAAAA
>JBBPBS010000738.1:12621282-12662745 GCA_037974835.1 Cicer judaicum
GATTAAAATTTTGATTCCATTTAAATAATTGGATCAAAAGTGAATTTAATAAATAAAAAATCATAACAGTTAATAATGATATTCAAAAAATAATGACAAGAGATTGAAACTATTTGTAAAATATTATAGAGTATTTATTATTTTTATATATAATTAAATAGGAGACTAGGAGTTACGATGATGATTAAATTGAAACTTTACTAAATATCCCTTTCTAACTAAATCTATTGTCTTTAAAAAAAACTAAATTTATTATTAAAATCATGCCATTTTAGTCTTTGAATATTTAAAAGTTTGTTTAGACCACTATAACAAAGAGGAAGTCAAGTTACCTAAAATACTATTACTTTTTGTCTACAATGAAGTTACATTGGAAAAAATTGTTCCAAAATAAATTTTTGTGACTACTTATTATTTTTATATAATATTTAATAAATTTCTTTTATATACTTAAAGTAATAAGTTAGAGAAATTATTAATAATTTGTTGACTGCATTAATAGTTTAATCTTTTTTATTATAACAAAATTAATAGTTTATTCAATATTAATGTTTAAGGAATAGACATGCAAGTTCAAATATGCGAGAACACTCGGTGTGAACCACAAGGAAATCCGTTACAAAAAGTGAAGTCCACAAAGAGTAGTGCTATACTCAAGTTCATTCAGACTGCAATTGATTCGAAGAAGGAAAATAACTGAAAATCTCTCGGCACGATCCAAATGAAAGCCAAAACGATTAAAGGAAATTGGAGCTTGAGGACGAAGAAAGTCGAGCTAACTTGTGTTTTCCTCTTATGCATCTTCTTCTTTCTCGCTGGATTTCTTGGTTCTAGTTTCATCGATCACTCTCAGGTTTTACTTCTCAATCCGAATCACATTCTTCCAGATTTTAAGCTTTTTTTAATTTGATTTTGTTTTGTTTCACTGGAAATTGTTCTAAGTAATGGATCGCTGAATTTTTCAGGAAGATGAATACGATTTGAGGTTGCCGCAGAGATCGAGAGGGAAATTGCTGGAAAAATCGAAGAAGGAGGAAACGGAGCACCGTTTGTTGAATGTCGGAGAGTCCGGTGACAATTTCATTACATCGATTCCTTATCAGGTGCGCGATTAATTTCTCTCTTTAAGCGTTCAATATTTTTCGCTAACATGTTATGCTAGGTTGGCTAAATTCAGCGTTTTATCGGTTTGAGATAATCGCGGCATATCTTACGATTCTTTCATGTTTGAAGTAGCGCAATGTTACTGTAATTAGTTGATCGAATCAGTGATTTTGTTGAATTTGTGATTATATTTTGATTTCGTTGATGTTTTATGCGAAGGATCATAAGTCTCAAAGTTATTATTTCCATGGTTTTAAACTGTAGTTGCTGCAAACTGGCAAAACAAAATATGGCTAATACAATTGAAATTGTGGTTTCCATTTAGTTGCCGAAACCTCAAAATCCTTTTATATTAGTGTTGCAAACTGCAATTTAGAACTATGATTATTTCATTGTTACTTTAAAATATATATTTACGATCTGTGTTAAGCACGTGGTTTGAACTAATAAGCTTTGACGCTCAAATGTATCTTCGATCTGTGTTCCTCAGATTTTGAGCTTGAAACCTCGAGCTCTATATTTTCCTAATTTTGCAAGTGCAGAACAATGTGAAAGCATAATTGAGATTGCAACAAAGAAAGGACTTACACCTTCAGCAGTGAATTTACCTGCGGGAGTACCGCAGAATAGGACAAAGAGTATCAGATCAAGGTAGTGTATGTTCTGTGTGTAGAATAATTAACTAAATGGTTAACTTTGTGATTTAATCACTAATTTGGAGAAACGGTCAATAGGACTCACGTTAATAGAAAATCACAAGAAACATCTTAGGAGGAGTACCTGAAATATACAATTATTGTAACACTCTTTTTAACAATTACTTTTTTTATTTGGTGAAATTTAGGTAGGTCTTTACCATTTTGTATGAGACATATTCCCAGTGAGATCTACATAAAATTTACCCAAGTTTAAAAAAAGTGTTAAATGAGTGTTGCTAAACTCTTGTTGATTCAAGTCGTTTTGTTTTAATTGACTTTAATAGTCTTGATTCCTGACTTCTTTTATACTAGAGTTGACGTTGCTGCATGCAGACAGAGTAAGACTTCGTGTAATTCTAGGATCACATGCTTTGTATACATACATTAATATATATTATCTGTTTTAAACTGATGTTCTTCAACAATAATGTCCTTAATATTCTTTTAATAACTCAATACATGGGTTTTTTGGAAATATGTTAAATATTTTGTATACACTTTTTCATGTCATATACGACCCACGATTCACTGTAAATTGATGATTATGGTTATGAGGACCTTCTCCTCATAACCAAGATGTAGATTATGTCATAGTTCCATAAAATCATATCAGGAACTTATGTATTCACCTTTTTCAAACAGCTCTGGGGTTTTTTATAGCGTTTTTGACGACAAAACGGGTGTTTTAGATGCCATTGAGGAGAAAATTTCCAGAGCAACAAAAGTTCCCAGGAATCATGGAGAGGTAACATTCTTATTATGCCACTGCCCATCTCTCTCTCTCTGTAAGATTGGAATAATTAAAAAAGCTTTTCAATCTGATTCCTTGAATTTTTCTTTCGACGTGTGCTTTTTAGCTTCACATAGTTTTTTTTTTTTTTGTTTTTTTTTTTAATTTGTATGTGTAAAAATTGTTAGTTTACAAGTTTTTTCTTTCAGTAAAACTAGCATCGTGAACATTACTCATTGTTCTTAGTCTGGGGGGAGAGAAAATGGTGGGGTTGATGAAAGATGTAGTCGGCCTGACGGCCTGTCTTTGGTCTTTGGATTTTCATTTTTCAAATCAGCTTGTCTCTCTTGCTGTCGTGTCTGTATTACAAGATCAAAAAGTCCAACCATTTTTTTTTATTTCTTTCCAATAAGCAGTCCAAAAACAATGGTCAACTAAAAGACTTTTTTAAAGCTGGTCTGACTTGTTAGTGTTTTTAAAGGTCAATTGTTCAAATTACGTCAAATTAACCTAAAGGACTAATAATAGATCAAATATGACAATTTTTGCTCGTAAGACATTTTAACTCAATTTTTTATATATGAAACTTCTTAAATCTTTAGAAGAATGAATAAGTATACGATTTAAACGCGTTATAAAAAATATTTTGATTACTATGATGTGCTAAAATCATATATCTATTCAATCTTTTAATAAGGATTTGAAATTGAATTGCAAAAAATTATTGAAACTTATCTATAATATGACATTTTATATAATCTTGATGATAAAATTCTATTTGAAGAAGAGTATTATTATAGTGATTTTAATAGTTAAATTGAAATCAATCTTTAAGATAATGAATATTTTGAAGTTTTATTATTTTCTAATGCATGCATAGTTTATATAAAAACAATATTAACCCTGTATTATTATTACATATATCAAGAGATGTTTTGTTTTTTTAAAATGAAATTCTTAAAATTTATGCATGATCAATTATTTTACAAAATACATTATATAATCTTATTTTGATTTATATCATAAATATTTATTAAAAAATATTATAAAATTATTAATGATTTTTAATCAAAAATATAAGAAATAATATAAAATTAGATCATAGTTTGTTGGAATAAAATATAAACAAAAAATAATAACATTTCTCCCATTTAAAGATAAAATATCTGGATTTCCTCTCATTTAATATAACTTTTTACATTTTCAAAGATTCTATTTATTAGTTATTGAGAGTAATATAGACAATAAATTTAACAATACATTTCCTCTCATTTATTATTTATTAGTTATCAATAATATTTTTAATATACATATAATTTGTTCATTTTAACATATAATTCATTTCGTATGGAGTATATATCATTACCTAAAATATCATGTAATTGATGGAAAAAAATCAAAATTAAAACATAAAATGGCGAGGATCGGTTAGTGGAAATTTAAAGAATCAATTTACAAATTTATATTATTTCAAACAGTAATTTTGTCTATGAGATGTTATTTTCGTAGTAGTATAAAGAGTGTGATTTTTTACCTTGAACTGTGTTCTAATCTTCTGGGACAATTGTAAAAATGTAAAATTAATAATGATTTTCCCTTCTCAATTTTTTTAAAAAAAATAGTAATTTTTTTTTTGTGATTGGTGGAAATATTTACATTGTGCACATGGACTGCTTTGAGACAAATTTTCTTGTATCTAGACTATTGAATATAAAATCCATTTATATTTTTATTGTCATGTCACGTTGAAATATTATTTTTCAAAATATTTATACAAAAATTTATATATAAATATACTTGGATGTTATTCTGTCGATGTATACTAAATACTATAATTAAATCTTCGAATATATTAAGTCCTTTTATCTCCAACTTAGGTGTGTCTTGATTTTGTTGAATATGTATTGCAAAACCTCCTCTTTTCATTTTCTATAAGCACTCCATTTTGATTTTTAAATTATGTGACGAATCACTATTTTTCAGGACTTTAACATCCTCCGTTATAAGGTCGGAGAAAAATATAATTCTCATTATGACGCATTCCATTACGGTAAGTTTGACCCACAAGATAGTCAAAGGGTACGTCAGAACAAAACTCATACATTTTATTTGTCTTGTTCTAATTCGTAATTTATTTAAGAAATAATGATATTGGTTATCATCACCAACCAACACTAACGCAACCAATTGCAGTTGGTAATATGATTAATCTTTGACTCATATCTATCGTATTTCTACGTACAAAAATAAAAATAAAAACATTGCCCAAAAAATATGACTTTGTTTGTAAACAAAATTGATCGAGTCTAATTGATAATCACTAATTGTCAATGGTTCTCATGCACCTCGACTTCAATGAAATTTGGAGGCTTTGAGGATCGTATGGTTGGTTCCCAATTAGACCGGTTTATCACAACTATAATTTTTTTACACAATCAGTTTTGGTTACCATGCAGCTGGCTTCATTTTTGTTGTATTTAACCGATGTTGAGGAAGGTGGGGAGACCATGTTTCCATTTGAGGTAAAATAAAACCATTCCCAAAATATTTCCAATTTTTTTTATAATAATTAGTAGGTTAAAGTCCTCTTAATTTAATTTTAGTGTTTAGTCTTTTATTTTTTTTTTAATTTGATTTTTTATTTTAATTTTAAATAATAATTTAATTGTTTATATTTTAAAATGTGAATAGTGTAATTTTTTATTTACAAAAATTCAAAAAAATCATAAAAAATTTTAAACAAAATCCATAAAATAAATTATCATCTTCGATATAAATTTTTATTATTTATTTGATGAATTTGATGTTGTTGGTAATGAAAATATGAATTTAATTAAATATTTGAGTTATGCATTTGATAAAATTTGCATTATATGGAACATAATAATTAATTTTATGAGTTTTATTTGAAAATTTTAATAAATTTTTTAAATATTTATTAAAAAAAATTAATATTATTGATATTTTAAAACATAAAAAATCAAATTATCACTTAAAATTAAAATAAATAATTAATTTAAAAAAAAAGTTAAAATATTAATTAAAATTAATTGTAGATGATATTTAACTTAATTAGGATTTCCTATATAGCCGCGCACTTTCGTAATTCGTGCATTATTATTGTGCAGAATGGGTTGAACATGGACGGTAGCTATGCTTATGCAGAATGTATTGGTTTAAGAGTAAAGCCGCGCAAGGGAGACGGACTTCTATTTTATTCATTGTTCCCAAACGGAACAGTTGATCGGGTTAGTATTTTGACTATTCTCTTTTCGTCATGTTCGTATTATTTAATTATTAGCCGCAGCAAGTGCATCCATTAATTTACCATCTATCTAAATTATCTAATTCATTAACTATATACTAAAAATGTTAATTGAATAAAAATATGGATGAATCCAAACTATCTAATTTGTTATAAAAAAATTATATAAATAGTGTATTTTATTTATTATAATTCAGTTGTTTATATTTATTTATTTTAAAATATATACTTTTAAAAGATACTATTATATTTATTTCAAAAATATAGTTGTAATAAAAAAAATTATTATACAACTATTTTTTTTTGACAAATTATGAAAAAGAAAAATATAATTTTATTAAAAATAAGCATTTAATTTTTTGTTTTTAAAAATAATAATTTAAATTCGATGCAGACTGGCTGCCGTGGTGACACAGGAGTTCCACTACGGTGACCGCCGAAACTCCGCCTCTTACAACCACCAACCAACATTCTTATTATTTAATTTAATAATAAATGAATTATCTATTTTAAATAATAAAAATCTATTTTTTAAAATAATATAAAATCTATTTTTTTTACAAGAAAAAATAGTTTCTAAATGTCCTTTTTTTAAATATTATAAATCAGTTTTTTTTTTTAAATAAAAAATTAAAATTAATAACAATAAACAGTTTTGCTAAAAAAAACAGTTTTATTTAT
This sequence comes from Cicer judaicum, assembly GCA_037974835.1. Taxonomy (NCBI): domain Eukaryota; kingdom Viridiplantae; phylum Streptophyta; class Magnoliopsida; order Fabales; family Fabaceae; genus Cicer; species Cicer judaicum. The sequence continues at coordinate 12,627,761 of JBBPBS010000738.1, forward strand.
ATTTTAAAAAAAAATATACAATTTTCTTTTTTTGTAAAAAATAGTTTTCTAAATTAATAAATGTTATTATTCTTAGAAATGATGAAAACCATTATTATTGTAGGCATACAATTTATTAGAATATTAAAATAATTATTAAGTGGATTGGATAAATATCCATCCATTAAAATATGAAAAAGGATAAATTGAATAATTTTTATTTTAGTTGATTGTAAATGAATTAATCGTTTATTATGATTTATCTATTATAGTTAGGGACGAATTCATAAATTAATAAAAAGAAAGGTCAATAAAAATTATAATTATTAAATTATGACAGAGACATAAATAATAATAAAAAAATTAAAAAATTTAAATAATTAAATATAATTATATTTATAACCGACATATATACTTTGAATGTGAAATATCAAATATTATATAAATAATAGTATTTGTAGCTATTAGAATTTTAAAGGAGAGGAAAGGACCTAAGTCCACTCTTGATATTAGAGTTGTGTAAGGTTGGTTTTTTTAAACAAACTAAATCATATCCATTTTAAAACTAATATATGAATTTGAATTTATAATCAAATCCATTATTTAGTTTAAAATCGGTTATAAAATCAATTGTAAAATTGGTTATTGTTAAATAACCGGTTTATAATTAAACAACTAGTTTTAAAAAATTTAATTTTAAAATCGATTTTTTTTCAAAATCGGTTAAAGTTTAATTATTTTTTAAAAGATCATTTATTCATAGTTTAAAAATCGGTTATTTAAAAAAATTGATTTTTTCGATAAAATTTTTTAAAATTTGTCTCATCAAATTTTTTTAGAAAAAATTCAATTTATTTTTTTTTTGAAAAAAAAGTTTTTTTATTTTATTTTTTTCCTATATCTTTTCGAAAAAAAAAAAATTCAAAATTTTTTCAAGTAATAAAATCCCAAAATTAACAAAATATTGGTAGTGGATAAAAACCAAATACAAATATAAAATATAAGTGGTTATCCAATCGGTTTATAAATAACCGGATTATAACCATATATTTTATACCGAATTTTTAAAATAGATTTAAATTCGATTTGAATTTAGGCCTTATAACTGGATTTTTTGCACAGCCCTACTTAATACTCCTAAATTAGTCCCTTATTACAATTCATATTCATTTATTTTGCCACATTTACTACTGCTAAAGTATCCGAGTTCATATCTGCGTATGAGCAACAGTTGGCTCTCAAACACAAACATGATTTGGTAGTAATTTTAGTGTTCACCTGAAAGGCAAAACGTTAGTGTTCATGCTCATACTTAATTGGATAGTTATAAACCTAAATTCAAATACTTATCCGTGTTTAAGTTAAACAGTGTTTTTTTCTTTTTTCAAATAAACAATGTTTTTCCATTAATTTCATATATTGTTAGACAAACTAGCAAAATAATGTTGTATTTTTTTATAATAAAATCTTATTTTAATAATAAAGAATTATAGAAAGCCAAAAAAATACAAAATAGAAAAAATTATTTGTCTAAAAGATACATCAAACTTTTAATTCTTGATTATAAAATATAAGAAATATATTGTACAAGTTGGGCATTATGCTATTGTTTTTATTTGTCTAAATTGCATTTTAGTTTTTTAAATTACTTTTATATTTTCACTTTAATCCTTTAAATTTTATTAGTTTCATTTTAGTTCTTTAATTTACATTTATTAAATATTTTAATTATTTATATTTTATTTTAATTCTTTAAGTTACAAACATTAAACACTTTAATATTTTAAGTTATAGATAATATACACTTCAGTCCTTTCTTCAATCCTTTATAATAGTAGCTAACATCGTAGCTGCAGTCCTTTTAAGTTATAAACATTAAATACTTTTTTAAAAATAAATGTGTCAAATTTTTACAATGAGATTAAGATGAAACGAAAATAACTTGAGAAATCAAAGTGTCCAATATTTTTAACTTAAAAGATTAAAATAAAACTAAACACTTTCGCGTCCAAAGAAAAACTTAATAATAAGACAAAAGAGTAATTTAACCTTTTTTATTAATTTGAAAAGAATAAAAAACAATCATTGACAACATGAGGCTTGTTATATATTTCTGTGCTTTTTCCTGTTGTAATGTAACTATACATTTTAAATAATCAGTCATCTATTAAGCATGCAAGATATTTTCAATCTTGAGATATACAAGTCGAAGCTTAGAAAAAACATAAAATATGTTTTGAACATTTTTCATTTTAAGTTGAAATTTGTAGCCTTTTCTTTTCTGGTCAACTAAATTTGTAGCCCTAAATAAAATACTTTGGGAGGGAGGATCACGAAATTACATATGTTGTTTGTCCAAAATAAAACATACATCGGTTGTGGATCTCAGCATTTGCACGTTAATAAATACCGGTTGAAAGTAAATTTTATATGAATCAAACAATTATTAATCAATTATGTAATGCTAAATTTTAAAATTAATTTTGGACTCGATATGCACTTGTTTGACAAAAGTTTTTATATAATCGTTGGCAGACATCACTTCATGGGAGCTGTCCTGTAATTAAAGGGGAGAAGTGGGTAGCAACAAAGTGGATAAGGAATCAAGAACTAGAGAATTATTTGACTGGTACCAGCAATTGAGATTCAAAAGCTTACAGAGATCAGTACTTATGATTTCAGTCGTACAGTTGATTTTCGAAAGTCAGATTAATAATCAAATCTAAAATCTAGTTAGACGTTGGGATTGTAACGCAGGACATTGATAAATGCAACATGCATATTACTTCCTAATTTAATAGCTAATCTCGAATGTTTTTGGATACATCCGCTTCTCTCTCTTTTTTCTTACAATTAATCTAGAGTATGATAAGTCTGGCTAGTCAAACCGCCAAATACGAAATCCCAAAAAGCCAAATCTATTTTAACCTTAGCATTTTGAAATAGAACCACTTGCTCTATACCAATTTCTGATATAAATACTTGTTAAAATCGCTTCTATTATGTAGTATATAATATAACAAAGTGGTATAGTAACCGATGTTCAATTTAGAGAGAAAAAAGTTCATACTTACATTGAAATCAACACTAGTATAAGTCCGAGTCACTAACTAACAAAGAGATTGCTGAGCAACATACCTAGACTAACCAACGAGTAAGTGACACTTGTCATTATCCTTACAGAGCTGCAACTAACTAGTGTAGTACAATATAACTATACTGAACTAGCTAATGCAATACAATGAGTGAGAATAACTCGAACTGTCACTGGTTTAAAAACCCATGTTGATGGAGCCATCTGGATTTTCCTTTACTCTGAAAACCCATTTGCAACAAATGGCAACACTATTCGGAGGTACGGCAACAATAGTATCTGTGTCATTAGGTTCAAAATGAGTAAGGTAGTAGGGTGAAGACAAAGTTGAGTAATACCAAATTTGGATTGTGTTTGCATAGGGTGAGTGTTTGTAGGAGGAGAAGGTGGACTACATACAAGGGAGGGAGAAGAACCAGTACATGCGGAGAGGGAACGGAGTCTTGAGGCAAGGACTCAGAGGTAGGGGACAAAAACAGGGGTTGGAGAGGAGTAAGTGGCAATAGGACAAGGAGATATAAGAAAACTGAGAGGAATACTTTGAGAAGAACGAGGAGGATGTAAGTGCCAAATTGTGGAAAGGTAGGAATAATTGAGGAGACATAGTTGGAGTAGGACATTGGTGAGGTGGATGTAGAGGAAAACAAAGAGGTGTAGGGAAATTTACAACCAATAAAGAGCACATCCTTGGAAATATATAATCTGCCAAAGGGAGAGAGACACTTATAGCCCTTGTGGGAGGTGGAATAGCTCAAAAATAGACAGACACTCATGGGATCTGAAATCAATCTTTTGATAGTTGTATGGATGAAGCAAAAGGAAGCAAACAGCCAAACACATCCAAATACTTTGAGAAAATTATAATCTAGAGTTTGTGAAATAAGACAAAATAAGGGGAAGCAAGGTTTAAGACAACAGAAGGAAACCTATTGATGAGATAAACAACAGTGGTAAAAGCATGGTCCCAAAACTTCGAGACAATAGTAGCTTAACTAAGAGTAAAGCCTAAATCAACCATTGCTTTGAATATTAAACGGAAGTTTAGCCATTGTTTGAAAATGTTCAAGGTGTCAAACTTGGATTTAAGGAAATAAAGCCATGTAAACTTAGAATGAGCATCAGCAAAGTTGACACAGTAATTAAAGCTGTTAGAGGATGTAACAGGGGTTAGTCCCCACGAGTCACTGAAAATTAGTTCAAGAGGTGTAGTGTAGTTAGTGGTGGAAGAAACATAAGGTAATCTATGAGTCATTCCAGAACAACAAGAAGAACAAAAGAAATTGGAATCTTTATTTAAAATGGGAATATTATAATGTTGTAAAGCAACACACATGGTGTTGTGATTGAGATGGCCTAACCTAAGGTACCATTGATAGTAAGTACTAGGGGATACATGATTTGATACAGTGGGGGAACTGGCAGTGCTAAAACTACAGATATTTTTTTGAGCAACAGTGGGAGAGGTGAGCACAGAGCTGGTAGTCTTGGGAGCTGATGATGATAGCAGAAGCTGGTGTGTAAGGAACAAGTATAGACCATCAGAGACAAAAGAACCATGAAACAGAATTCTATGTGAATCCTGTGATTTGATAACACAATGGTTAGGGTGACATTCAAAGTAAATTAAATTATCTTTAGTCAACTTAGAAACATGAATGAAATTTTGGGTTATTTGTGCAACCTGTAATAAATTGTGAAGGTGGAAAGGATAATGATTAATGAGGATTATTAGAAGAGAGAAGTGTAGAAGAACCAGAAGTGTGAATGCATAAACCTTGACTGTTTCCTATTAAGATCTCCCTGAGGATGGCCTTAGAAGAATGTCAACATGCTCTCGCATGAAAATTGAATCACCAACAGCAACAAGAGAAACAACAAGACTTTTGACATGCATAATGAAAATAGAAACAGTATGGTTATAAGCATTATGAAGCTCAGAGCGAAGATGATGAATGTGTTCGCGTGAGATGATGAAAGTATGAGTGGATCCGAGACTTCGAATGAGTGAAAATATCCAAAGACTTTAGAAGGAATTGCACTTGAAAGTGTTGATTGAAGCCAGGAATGAAGCATCAGATCCTATGTTTCCCAATCCAGATGCGCTGGATTAACGCGATCTCTGTCACAATCATCTTTAGAGAGATAGTGGTGAGAAATTGAACGAGAGTTGAGGAAATGATGAAGACTGTGCACTTTGATGATAGGCTCAACCTGTTGCCTCTAGATGAGAAAATAAATTCATCGAGCTTCACTGAAATCTTGTATCGCAAATAGGTAAAAGAAACATTCAAAGTAGAGGACGATGACAAAAAGGTGTTTAATGGCATCACATGCACCGGAGAAGGAGGAGAGGAAGGTGGTGGGGGAATTGAATCGGTTATAGCTATCAGAAGACTCTCGATACCATGTTTGATTTAGAAAGAAGATAAAAAGTCATTCATGCATTGAATAAAATATTCTGATGTTTGATTTAGGCTGAGTCACTAACTAACTCGGACTTGCTGAGCAAGATACCTAAGTTAACCAGTGAGTAAGTGATAGTTGTCACTGTAAGTACAGAGCTGCAACTAACTAGTGCAGAGTACAATACAACTAACTAAACTTGCTAATGTAGTAGAATACAAAAGAAGTACATGTAGTAACTGATATCTCACAACAAGAATTAATAAATATTACTCACTAACTTTGTGTGAAATTGAAACCGATTTGACAAGTGCAATTGCTATCCAAGTGTACACCTTGTGTTTACTATGCGTGGGTCTTTAATCTCTACTTTTTATTTTTGCATATCAAAACAAGCAGAAAAAGATAAGGGTAAATAGAAGCCGTAAACAGAAGAATAACCATACCTACTTGCTAGCTTGTGTCCCCTACATTAATAAAAATGACATTACCACCGTTGCAAGTGTTATCATCATGGCTTCATAAAACCTTACTTTGCTCATAATTTGTTAGCATGTTAAGATTAGTCAGGTGTTATGGGTTCTATTAACAAACTAGGTTCCGTAAAACTAACAGGTCCATAACAAATTACTAACGCTAACAAAACCTAAACATAAAATTCAATTTTCACCTTATGATCTTCAGGTGCACTTCTGGGGAAACTGGCATGTCCCTCCAATTACAGATTCTGATAGCAGCTTCAGATGCTTGTGTGGGTGATTATATCCTCCATAATAAACACAAGCAGCTATGCATGCATGCTACAATATATAGGCAGAATCATAAACCCGTTAGTCCTCCACAACTTGAAATGGCAGACATACTCGAATTAGAAGAGAGCTAGGTATCACGGACTGAATTTAAAGAATGAATTAAACTTTGAAGTTTCGATGTTCAGCCTCTCTTTGTCCTTACAGAAGGTACCCCAATCCCAGTTCAATTCAGTATTCACTAGTAGTCGATGTTGTGTTTCTCTGAAATTTATTTCCTCTTGCCCGCATTGACATCAACTAAGTTACTAATGTTTTTACTCCTCAGAACGTACAATGAAAGAAACTGACATCCACCACAACCAAAGCCTGTAATAGGGATATATATTCACTGTTTATGCCAGTTGTTGTACGGTTGCTTTCCGCATTGCTTCAGAGCATGCATGCAACCAGCTGCTAGCAACAAACCAAACACGCCAAACACCATTAAAGCTGCATTTCCAATATTCCGATAATAGCCACCCTGCAACAGTAGCAAGGTAGTTAATATGTACATGATACAAAATATGCACACGAAATGGTTGAGACATACATTTTTTTTTCACAAAATCATTTTGACATAAGTTGATGCATTGAGTATATTGCAAACAAACATTCAAAAGAGGCGGGCTACTCTTGTGCCAAATTTTTTTCCAAGGGTAGCAAAGGTAAATTGTCAATTTGCTTGTTGAATATATTTAATGAAATTTGTCAAACATAATGTAATAAATGCTAAGTATCTTGGGAACATAACCCTTGTGGGTACCGGAGCAAATCCCTCGAAGGTATATTACACCTCCTACAATATCATTCTGTGGATTAAACCTTTCTGTGAGCCATATGAACATGCACTATCACCCAGTGTTGCTAGTAAACTTCAGGGACAAGTTGTTGGAGCAATCAAGTTCAATCCATACTAAAAAAGTTATGCCTATTTCCAAAGCAGTGGCAGCCAGCTTGATTAATCATAGCATGAGTCACACTGGCACAATAACTTAAAACAGGACTTGTTGGTACTTTAAATAACAACCACAGAAGAACTTAAATAGGGGCACTCTTGAGTAGCAAATTCTTATGCCACCCACCCTCCACGATTGTGGCATACTAACTTCAAAACCTCAAAAAAATCATTTTTCAACATATGGCTAATGTGAGTCATGTCAACTCATGTTGATAATACCTAAGGGATAAATTATATGCTTCCTACAATTAAAGAAAATTTTATGCATAAATACACACTTGCACCACAGAAAGCAGAATTGCAGCATTTGCAGGGGCAAGAGAGAGGCCCATCATCCCTCCACGCAATTCATTAGGTACATACCTGCAAACAAAGAAATTAATAATATGAAATCCATTATTGATCAAACGGATAAGTATAACTCTTGTTATTGAGATTACATGGTCCTCAATCTAGCAAGTGATGGTAAAATGAAGCCAACACAAGCATGAAACAAGCTAAAAAGTGTCACCAGAACTCCAATTTCCTGCACATTAAAAATTTATGAGAGCCAAATATAGGCTTCCAGATTGAAAATCTGTCCAAAGTATACTTGAGACTTGTTAAAGACAACAATAACTGCACCTGATAGTCGTAGGCCACAATAGACAAGAGAATAGCCAGTGTGATGTATGCAAATACTAGGCAGTCCTCAATTCTTAGTGACGATGGTCCACTAGTAAGACAAGGAAACACAGTGCTTCCTAGCATCCTTGAGCCCAAAAGGCATGGATATATCAATCCTAATTGCACTTCTCGGCCGTCAGCCTAAAATATGTATTTAGAATAAATAGTTACATACTAAGACTGAAAATATAACAGGTTTGATGACATGAAGCCTCATTTCAAAGAGATTCAATCATGGACACATCTTCCTAAAATAATGAACTGAACAGCATAATCCCTTCTAAACTTGTGAAATTAAGTCCATTTCTAGGTTCACTGATACAAAGAGCTTAAAGTCAGCTAGTAAAACATTCAGTTAATGCAATTTGTTCATAGTTTGAAATACTTTCCATGTAAATTGATGTCACTATATATCATTAGCTGCGTTCTAAAATTTTGATATCATACCACCACCGTAGGTGCCCAAAGCAGCCAAAAAATTCCTATGGAGAAATGAAGGGAAGTTTGTGCCCATGCCAACAGCCATATCCTTTTATCTGTGGATTACAAATTATAATCAGAATATCACTTAAACTATTCGATTTTCATTACATCGATTTGAATCATACATTTCTCTAGTGCCAACGGTTTCTACATCTAGTGACATAAATCAAACAGACTAACTTTTTTGTAATTCCAGAATGTTCATGGTTATTAATAAGTTGTTGGATTTCCAAAGAAATGCTAGGTACTGAAATAGTGACTGTAGTGTATCTTTTTAAAAATAAATAAAATCATGAACTGTTTATTGTAAGAGAATAAAGAGTAAACAAGACTGCAAAAACCATGTGAGCTTACCACCAAAAATATATGCATAGAAGGACAGACTATACTCCTTCAAAGATGTTGTTCCTGAAGTTTCTGTCCATCCTCTGGTGAGAAAAATGAAGCATACGATTGCTAAGAAGATGACTGCAGAGGAAGGAGCAGTGTTTTTTTGCATGTTATAACCAATCAGCCAATTTGCAAACATTTGGCTGGCAATAAAACATGCAGACTCAAAGAAAGTCATTAACCAATATGTGTCCTTAAGTGAATCAAGCCTGTGTCCTTGCTGCAGACAAATACACAAAACAAGATTGACATTAAATTATTGATATTTTAAGCATCCCTATGCTATATCCTTTGAAGCTAAATACTTTCCCTATAAAGGAGAAAAGAAAAAACATCTGAATCAAGTCATTCAATCAGGAATTAAGCTCCTAGTGAAGATAACAGAAGAAAATTACTAATTACCTTCTCGTGTTGAGTGACCATCCAAGACTCAAAACCGAATGAGAATATTGTATTTGCCATAGAGAGACATATGCTAGTCATGAAAATGCTTGGTTGCTGCATAATCTTATTCCATACACCGACAAAGAAGTGTAGGATGCAAAAGATTAAACAAACTTTCTTGTGACCTCTGTGAAAATAAGAAGTAATAAGTTAGTTTAACATGTAACAAAACATCTAAAACTTCTTTTAGAAAATTCATGTCTTGATTATGCATTGTTGAGGGTGTACTTCTGGAATAATGAAGATGTTTACATCAATGATAGCTAACCCTGCTTCAAGTTCAAATCACATTTACAAGGATGCTTGACCAATTCAATAGAATCATTTAAAAGTAATAATACACTGGAAAATGAGACTAGCATTGCAAAATATATAGGTTACAAGATTTATGATAAGATCATCCTTAAAATTTGAAAATGCACAGATCATGGAAGGTTGCATTTGCATAATAAAAAGTACTCTTAATATCATCTCAAATATCCACTAAAATAAACATAAAATAAAATAGTTCCACATGGAAGGGATTTCATACAATAAGTTTGGCTGATACATTACTACAACACAGATAATCAAACAGAAAATCATACTTACAGCAACAAAATTTGCATATATTTACAATTGTTGAATCACAAAAACATAATGAGGTTTTTCAAGTGATCTAGTCGTAATAGCACGTGAAACAAGATACTCACATCAAATCTGAAAGCATGCCAAGGAAAGGAGCAGCAAATAGAGCAGTTGTATATCCGTAACTTAGAGACTTGATCATCTTCTCTCTGCCAAATCCATAGGAAGCAAACTCAAACTCCCCGAACACTGACCATAGACCTTCCACGACTGAGAAGACGAAAAATAGGGACAAATGAAATCATCATTCATAATTTCACACCTCCAATCTAAAGCTTAATTGAGTAATAACTAATCATTATAAACAAAATCGAATTCGACATTCAGTTTCCAAAACATAACGAATTAGAAATAACAATATATAAATAAAATCTCATTACAAAAATTAAGAAAGCAATTAACAATTATCAAAATTATGCAGAGATTCTACCTCCAAAAATCAAAAGGAATTCAAATTTTCGAAAGCGGATCTATCACATTTTCTAGGAAACCTAACAGTGTAAAACTAAAGAAGAAAACGAACCTGAAGCAAGAGAATAGAGGAAAAGGAAGTTCCGTTGAAAACGAAGAAAAGATGAAGAGATGCCATGGTCGAAGATTGTAGAGGTTCTGTTGAGGTTAGAAGAATGAGGATAAAGAAAGAACGAGAAGCAGCAACAAACGAAGAGGAAGATGAATATTGACGGATTCAGTTCCCAAACGGAGCTCTCAATAACAACTCCCATTGGCTTTATATAGTTTTGATTTGAAAACGCGCGAAGAGAGAATGGAATGTAATTACATTCCGTTATGATCCAAAGGTAAACCCTAGATCGTGATTCGTGGTGATAAATGAGAGTTCATGAAGAGAAGGTTCAGTTTGTTTATGGTCTATGGAGTTAGTTCAATCAGTAGCTTCTTTCGGACTTCGGTAATGGAAATGTAAATCTAATTTAAAACGAGATTTAAATCTGTTTCATGGAATTAGTTACTTCAGTAAGTATATACAATGATATTGTTGTTTTGAATAATATCAGCAATACTTTAATAATTTAATAAATAAATATTATCGACACATTATTAATATATATTTTATATCTTTAATCAATTAAAAAACACACAAGTTCTATTAAATTTATGAAAATTTTAATCAATAAATAAAATATATTGAAAAATATAAATTAAAAAGTTTTACGGACATTTTTTTTTATTATTTTAGCTTAATTTTTTTTAACAAATGTATGGAGTTCAAATTATGTTGGGTTCTTTTAAGATAAAAATTGATTTTAATTAACCGATTTGATAAAATTAATTTTAGTTAAAATAAGTTAAAATAAAATTATTTTATTTTATTTTAAAATTTAATTCAATTGAAAATATTAATATTATTAAATTGAATATTATATTTCTTAAACATTATAATATTCAATATTATTAAATTAAATATCATATTTTTTAAATATTACAATGAGTATTACTTTAATAAAAAAAATTATCTTAAAAATAAATGTCATTTATAATTTTCTATATAATTTTAGTTATTTTTTTATTACCTTTCTTTGATTAATATATACACAACTTATAAAATATTATTATATTTTATATTAAAAATAAATAAATAATTCTACTAAATAATTAAGATAAATAATTTTATAGAATGACTATTTTTTTTAATTATTACATTTATTAAGACAGAAGGACTAATTCGACATTCAGAAGAAGCAACTAATGATTACTCACTACAATGGCAAGGGAACAATACCCAAAAACAAAGACTGAAAATCCCTACTCTAGAATTTCATCTCCTACTTTTCCTCTCAAGTCTCAACTAATTTCTCTCTAACCCCGTCCTTTCCTTCTCCTTTTCACCTCCGTTTGAATCAATGACAAAAGCTCACATTTTATCAAATAATTTATAACAAACCCTAAATTATCGTAGATTCAATGAGAAACCTTTTTTTGCCAATGGACCTCAAGCATCCAAGCATGGCTAGGTTCCTCGCAATAAATGCAACCTTTTCAACCAAAACATATAGAATTTCTTGTCGGCATTTCTGCAATACTTAGTTTTCTCATTTATTGAAAAATCTCAAGTTAAATTAAATTTTCCAATAAACATACCAACATAATGCTTTTGTCATCAATGTTTTGCTCCATGATTTAACTCATGGAGAATCGAACAAGTCACATACGTATCCTCATCTCCGTGCGGTTTTCTAAGGCACCCAATACCAAAATATAAAATACAATCAATATATACAAGAGCAACTTCCAAAGAAGAATTTGTATATAACCTAAAACTAGGTGGATCAAATCATGATATGTAAAAGAAGAAAAAAAGTTGAAAAACAAACTGAAAGTACTTCTATTGCGATGTCATAATTGTCTCATATTTAGACCTCTTTAGGCTGGATCTGCTCAAAGTCAAAAAACTCAAACATCAGTCGTCTCACGTCACGTTTTCCATAAACAAGATATGAGAGCCCATGAATAGCTTGATTAACAGCTGTTGTGGCTGGATTTCTACGTCTCCGGTTGCGCTCATAGGCATCTTGAACCTTATCATCGTATATAATAAAGCCGTGGAGATGTTTGGCCCTCAAATATCTTCCACAGTGTTTGTTCATAAGAGTGCGACGATGTTTCTCTTGTAGCCATAACCCAGGAGCATCTAAATGCTTCATCAACAATCTTTCAGCCATCACCAAATCCTTTAGAAAATAAAAACATCATAATTCATTAAGTATTCAATGAAGAAGAAACATATATTTGTATATAATAAATAGAAGTTGAATAGTAAATAAGAATAAGATTGTCTGTCCTCTTTCCCTGTCCCATCAGTAAAAATTTGACACTTCAAGTTGTCAGTAAAATATTTACACATCTGCCTGTGCTTCCATTGGCTCACATAAGGTCTCTCCTCCCAATAGCTCGCTAGACACTCGTCTCTTAATTTCAAACTCTCTCGCTTGGCGTCCGTCTCACCAACTTGTTGACATCATTTTTCTAGTTTGTCTTTCAAAATCACACACACTCCCACTAGGCTCCTGTCTCTGACTCTACATCAAGCCTCAAACATAATTGCCCACCTCTCTCATTTCTACTTTAGAATCTTGATGTTTGAGGCTCAAACTCATAACAAATATCCCTTCCCATATTTGCACTAAAGCTAGTCTTCTGAGCTAAAAACATCTTTCAGTTTCTTCATGCCCAGATCTGAGTGGAAATTCCACATAATCCCCTGCCCCTTTCTCTTAGCTTTTTCATGGAAACTATTCACACATAAGAGTGGGGTCAGAAAATAAAGGACATTAACTTTTACTATTACTGTTTACCACATAACATGGTTTTTATGTTACGAGTAATCCCTGCTGCAACATATTGTTATTTATACAAGCTAGTTTTCAGAATAACGAAACAAACTACCATGAGTCCCAGTCCCCATCTTCTCAACTCTCCTTTTTCCTTTCAAGATTTGCATAAATTTTAGCAAAGCTAATTATCATATTTCTTATCACAGAACAAGTGAAAACTAAATTATATAAATCTTGATTCTAGCATGAGATGAGTTTAGAGTACTTTGTCCATTAATGAGCAGCGTTGCAGCAATAAAGACTGCATTGGATATATCAAGTAAACTCTAAATTTTGAGAGAATATTATGATTTGTGAGTCAACTTTTTTGTGTTGTATAGCTGGCCATATAGCAACTAGAACATCATATAGAAAAGGCAAAGTTTAATTAGGGAGATATGGGAAGGGTACAGAAGATTTTTGTTAGAATATTATAAAATATCTTTAATATTATATTAGAGTATCTTGAATTATTTTTTATGATCAATTTATAATCATAAAAATATCTTAGAATATCTATCATTATTGTTATGATTTGTTCCTGATTTAGGATTGAGTCTATATTTCTTTATAAATAGAGATTAGTATTGAGTCTTTTGTAATCAAGTCAGCATTAAGATATTATCAACAATATTCAAACCTTTATTATTTTCTCTTCTCCTTTTCTCTAAAATCCCACAACATCAACAATTTTCATACAAATATATGGCATATTCCATTATTGAAACTAGAGTCTTCCTGAAAGAATTTCCACAAGTGATGTCAAATTGTTCTATAGAGAGCAGAAAGGACAGTACCTGTATCTTTTGGCCAACATATTCTAATCTCTCAAAGCAAAATCGAGGATGCTCAAATTTGTACTTGGATGGATGCAGGAAACAAAGCTGCAATTGGATAAGATATTCAACATCAGCAAACTTTCAAACTTCTAACTACTAACTACCCACTTTACATCTTCCATAGAAGAGTCTCAGAAGATCCAAGTTGACTTCTGAATCAAATATATTGACTGTTATCTAATTAAACTATTAATACACTTAAAACTTGAGCTGAGAGGTTCTAAGGCGGGACTGTGCTGTCATGATACAGTGAACTGTACAAAGGTGAGAAAATTACATACCAATTACTAAACAGCTAAACCAGGTAAAAACAGAATGGTCAAAAGCAATAACAATTAACTTTCCTGAATTCCACACAAAAACTTAAAGTATCACTGTAGGTGTAATATGTCTGCAATTTTGACAAACCAAACTTTAAGGCTTTAACCCTCACTACTATCGCTAAACATTTTTTACGCCATTTAACATGAAGCCTGAGAAGGGATTATGGGAAGAACCATTGAGTTGTTTGTTCACTTGTTCAGAAACATAGTAAACATATAGCCAGCCTTACTCTAGCAAGAGAACCCAGATTTGTGCATTAAATACCCAGAATGGGAATAAGTAGAACAAGAGGTAATAATAAAGCACCTGCAATCCAAGTCCAAGCTCTACGTTCCTGGCTTCAGTAATTTCTGGAATTCTGTCTGTCATTTCTAATGGATATCCAAGTGTTCTCAAAACTTGGGGTCTGCTGTCATAATCCCATATATTTCCTCTGAACCGATGCATGCCAGGGGGAACACAAGCTCTAAACAGCCTTGGATGAGCAAACAGAGCATCTGCAGGAGGCTGAATGAAGAACAGTAAACATCATTTCTGCATCAATAAAATAATATTCTATTGTAGGAAAGGAATGGTGCATCAGAATTGGTAATAGTGCAGAAAATACAGTTGAAGTGGCTAAGGAATCAGATTATACAAGTATGAGCTTTGTGAAATCGAGCAAAATAAGTGGATCTTGATGTGCTAACTATTAAAAAATATATATAAAATATATAAAAAATATTCTTAACAGAAGTTAAGAGTATAGCTTGCCTTATAAGCGACTATATCTTGCCAATTTAGCTTGCTTTCAAACTCAGCAGATACATAATCCACATCTTCAAGTTGTCTGCGCAACTTGGGCTGGCAATTCTCAGCGTCTGGATCCATTCCAAAGACTTCAAAAAGAACGCGGTAGACTTCTGGAAGACCAAAACAAAGATAGATTGCTCCAAACAAAGCCCAAAATACCGACCTGCCATAGAATAACAAATGTGAAATTGCAGCGAACAATTCATTTCAGAAATAGATAATGAGCAAAGACCAACTCAATCATATAAGATGGTTCGTAGTTCTACTACAAAATGATTACCCTATGAAAACATCAAATGGAAAGTTAAGAATTCAACATTTTTGTCTTTCTTTCCTATGTCCTGTTTAGACAGTTAGCTAGCCAAGCATCTTATTTTGAATCCATTAATCATCAAACAGCTTCAGCTTGAAAAGGAGATAGCAACAGATGTAAAGGTCATTGATCTCATAAATATTTGTTCAAACCTATAGTTTATATCACTAACTTGTCATCCCACTATCCCATTTTTAGGGTTTGGCGCTCCGCACTGCATTCTCTGAGACTGACAACATAGATCCTAACACATCAATTCATTTTGGCCAGTCACATGAAATGGTCATAGACCAGTTATATGGTATCTAACAGACCCCATCAAATAAATTACCCAATGTGAGAAAAAGTATAGCTAACTCAGTTATCCAATCATATTTAACTATGATTTCACTTTGTTACATCATTTATTAAAATATCTCAACAAATACCAACTACATAGTAAAATATGGTTGGATAGCATTGTAAAATTCTATTTCACAATGCATAGTTATCAAACTCTATTGTAATTGGTAAATACACGAAATTCAACCTGCAATAAGTAATTGCACTAACATAATATCAAAATTATGAATTAAAAGGGAAGAAAAATTATAACTTACTTAACAGGTCCTTCTCTGTCCTTCCTCACAATCTTATCCATATTATCATAAGGAAATATCAAATTCTGCAAACTAGCAGCTTTAATCCACTTAGGCAAATTCTCCTTCCCTATCAATCCAAACACTCTCTCCCTCATCGGTCCCGGCGATTCCCTCGGATACCTCTGCAAGAAGAATTCACCCAATGCCAATTCAAGCACAAACTGCCCCAAAAAACACAACCTCGAATGCCCAGACTTCACGTGTTTCGTTTTCGATCTCTCACAAGAAGGATGCTGAAACGCTAAATACAACAAAGTGTCGAATTGTTTTGCAGGATTATCATCCTCTAGTGTCTCTGAAGGTTCAAGTGAGTACCCTAGAGCTTGTTTCGCTTCAAGTAAATACTCTTCAATCCAAATTTTATCAGCATTGTTGAGACGCGACGAAGGTAAACAAGAACTCAATAGAGGGAACGATTTGAGAGATAGTTGAGGGCTATTGAGAAACCTTTCTGCTAATTTTTTATCGTCTAGTGGTGGTTTTAAGATGTACCTTCTTGGAGGTCCTTTTGATTTTGGAGAAGTGATTTTTTTGCGTTCTGCGAGTTCTTTTAGAAGTCGTTGAGGATTGTTTTTAGGGAGGTCTTTTGTTGGATCTATGGTAACTGCGAAAACGCGATTTTTAGGGTTTTGGGATTTGGAGTTTTTTATTAGAATTTGGATAGGGAAGGGAGACAATGAGGATGAGAATGAGAAGTTAGTTGGTGGGGTTGGGCATGGTTTTGGGGAGAGTGAAAAGGAGGAAGAGAGTTCCATTGTTGTTGGCAGGTGTAAATGAATTGTGATGGGAAATGGTGATCGTAGAAAGTGGGTTGTGAACATTAATATGATTGATTTGTGGATTTTTGTATCGGTTTTGACACCATAGATGACGGGGGTTGGGGAGTTGGCGTGGTGATGAGTTTGCAGGGTTTTTGACACTCAACAGGGTTGGATAAGGTGAAGCAAAATGTCACGCCCTTCGTTTGGATAAAACCCTTGTTACTTATATTAGATATTTGTTTCAACATTGATTTTAGGAAAATGTTACATAAACCTTTGTACACCTAATCAACTCTCCAAAGAGATAGACAGAGAAAATGAATATCAGAAAACTAAGGGTACTGAAATATGAGAATTCTTGATTTTATTTGCAGTTGATTTTGACACATCTAGATAAGACTAAAAGAACTATACTTTGATTAATTAATTGAAGAATATAGCGTTGTTGATTTGGTATCTAATAAAAAAATTTAAATTAATTTTTGAATCGTAAAAATATTATAGTAAGTTATATTTTTTAAAAAAATTATTTTGATGATTGATTTATTAATTTAAATTTTTTAAAGTCGGTAAAATTTTAATTTACATTTTGTTTAATCATCTATTACTTTTAAGAATATAAATAAAAATGTCAATTAAACAAAAAATTGAAATTTGTTTAATCATATATTATTTATTATATTTATGAATAGAAATTAAAATCTCAATTTGAATGAAATGAATGAAGTTGTAACTTGGTTGATAATTCTAAATATTCTCGTTTTCAAACATTCATTTGAAACTTTGATACAACTTTTTAAGTTTTGGATTTTCTTTTTCAAATTGAAAAAATTGTTGTTCACGATTATGTGCTTTGCCTTTAGCCTCCTCTAAGGCTAATACCAACCTTCTTTTATCATCTTATAATTTTGTTTTTAATCTTTTCATAACAATTTGCTCGAAGTTTATCATTTGCAGCACTGAGATGTTTGATGTCGAAGACACTTGCACTTCCTTTCAAATAAAAAGAGGATGAAAAAGCCATTAAAATCAAAGAAAATGCCGTGGCATAATTGGGCTCCTAACAGGCTAACAACACGTTGTTTGTGACCCTCATTCTTTTTGTTGGGCGAATGCTATTTCCACCCTCTACTTTTGTTATTATCACTTAAATTTGTTTGGGAGTTAAGTTTTGGAACAGAATGAAATATTTATTTTATTTTTAAAATATTAAAAAAATTAAAAAATAATTTTTAAAATAAATATCTTTTTGGATTCAAAATACAAAATCTCTAGGGAAATTCAAAATTATATTGGAAGATAATTTTTTAAGGTTTTGGAGGCATTAGAAAAATTCTTCTAATGAGTTTTATGTCATTGTAATACTCTAAAAATTAAAAATACATTAATCATAATCATTCTATTGTCATTTTCTACTAAATCACTCGCTTAAAAATATAAAAATATTTTTTTTTTCCCTCAAAGTTCTTATATCTCCTCCAAATATAACATAAAGGTTTGTTTGGTTCGACGGAGGAGATATATTTTAGTGATGGAAAATAGAAGAAAAAAAAAAGCTGATATTAAAAAAGTAGAGAGTATAAAATTTTATAAAGAAATGAGATATTTTAAATATTTTTTAGTTATATTAAATTTTTTCATCCACTCCTTTCAAAATTTCCTTAAAATAGAAGGAAAGAAAAATAAACTTTCTAAGAGGTTTTAAATCCCTTCATCCACTTTCTTCCTAAAAATTAAACTAATCACAAAAATTTATAAATATTTTATCTCCTAATCATCCCTCTTCCAACCAAATACACTATAATGTTTATATCTAAATCAAAATTGTAAGTTGATCAAAATAAATAAAATGCATAGTATCTAATATTTTTGAATAATTTTGGATCTACTTTTATCAAAATGATTTGAATCCAATCAAATTTTGAGAAAAAAAAGAAATTCAAAATCAAACCTTCCAATCACATAAATAAATTTTAAAATTGATTTTTTTTAATTCCTATCAATTATTGGATTAATCTACTAATAGTTGGTTTTCAAAAAATTTAACAAATTTGTTAATAACCCTTATTAGTTCAATTCAACATATTTCTTTTACTATTCATAATATTGTGATTTGTTAGTAAGTGGTTGATGAAGTATTAGAGAGCATGGATTGATTGAAACCAGAAGCAGCAACTCAATGTTGCTATGGGGTAGCCTCTTATTGATGAACGAGTATGACCATATATATACACGAATGATTTACGTACCGCATAGTTCGGATTTTAAATGTGCAATTATCAGACAGGAAAATCCATCTAATATGAATCGATAAGGCGCATTCTGTATGACTAGACTTCACTAAGAGTAGGGGACCCCTACTTATCGTGCATGATGTCAAAACACGAACTTAAAACAATGTCTCCACCATGTGTACTCGGGCAAAGTTTTCATTATTAAAGAGTACACCATTATTAAAGACGGCATCTACCACCGGCACACCTCTGGAAATTAACACAGTTTGAAGCCTATATAATATAGCCAAATGTTAATAATTATCTATCAACTAATTAAAATTGACAATATAAGGAGATTTGTAAGGTGTACTCACAACTTAATATTTTATCAATTGTTAAATTTTTGTTTACGTAATCAATTTTTATTGATTGATGAGTGCTTTATTCACAAATTTTCGAAATAATCTATAAAAACCTATAAAATAAAGTATTAGAATTTATATATTTAATTATTTAAAAATTTAAAAATTATTTTTGTAAGACTCTATAATATATATTCAACAAAGAAATAATATACTAACATGTTAGATAATATTAGATCTCAATCTTAAAAGTTATTGTCAAATAATACAAACAACCAAGTCCAAAATCTAAAGCATTTCTAATAGTACACTCTATCATGGGTGCCCTAAGTAGGTTTCATCATATCATATTTTGAAGTCTCACAACTTATATGATATATTCATATTTCATTTGTATTTATTTTTTATTTTAAATTAAAATTTGAATTTTGTATTTTTTTAATTAATTGCAATAATTTTGTATTTAAAAAGAAAATAAATATAAATTTTTAATACACTATTTAAAAATTAACAAAAAATACATGGAATTATATAATAAAAATAAATAACATTATATAATTGATATATTGGAATTCAAAAACGAAAATGTGAAAGTCAAACTATGGGTAAAATTAAGTGAAAGCAAAATTAAATATAAAATTATAAACAATTAAAATAGGAAATTGTAGCTGGGGTCTAAGGTGGACCATCCAATAAAAAATAGTTCCCTAGTGACCCACTTTTATAAATCATTAGATTTATTTTAAAAAAAATCAAAAGTTCAAATAAGTTGGAAAAAAAAAAAAAGAGAGAGAGCAAGATAGATCTTTCTTCACACCATTATTTTTTCTATCGTTTCGTCACTCATGTTTTATTCAACTTTTGCGGCCACAACAATACAACATATGTTCAAAATCTAACAATTGTTGGATCTACTCCAAACTACTCGTTTTCATCCATCCTCTTATGTATTGTACCCTTTTTTTTTTTCATTGTGAGCTTTAATTTATGATAAAAAAAAAAAAACCTTATTTTTTCTGCTAATAGAAGTTTATGGGTAAAAACGTTCATTTCAGATAAGACGATTCTAAAAGAATTAATATAATAGGAAAAAAAACAATAAAGTTTTTACGTTTTAATTATAAAGACTTGGATGATTTTAACGTTTTTTATTCATCCACATCAAGTTATATTTTGTTAATTGATTTTAGAAATTATGTTTATATATATATATCTATATTGTTTAGGGGATTTATTTGATTTGTATAGATTCAACACACTTTGTATTTGTATACTCTTATACTGCTACATGTCTCCATGGAGTATCTTTATGTTTGCTCAATCCATGTTAACAGTCTAGCTAGCAAGCATGTTTTGGAGGAAAGCCATTTTCAATTACAAATATTGTGAAAGAACACGAAGATGAGAGAGATTATGATTTTTCTTCACTTGAGATTACATAAACCCTAACAACACACCATAGAAAAAGAGTAAGATCTAATAAAGAGAGAGAAAGAAGATGGATAAAGAGAATATATATTAAATTCAACGTAACAATAAGTAGTAAAATCAAATACAATATTTAATATAAAGATTAAAGTTAAGTGTTACATAAGTGAAAGATTTAAATGAGCCATCATCTTAAAAACTATTAAAATTGTAAGATAAAAATATATTGGAATGATCATATAATTCATCTTAAGCTTTTTTATATATATTGAGTAGTATTATTGTAGTGTTAAATATTTTTCTTTCTTTCTTTTTTTTTTTTTTGACAAGAAGGCATTTTTCTCTTTTATCAAAATGTGTGAAATTTTTCTTCAGTATGATTTATTGGTGGGTTTTTTAGTCAAATTGATTGGTGGGCTTAAAGTTGATGCTTTAGTTGCTTGTTCTTGAGCGGATCCAAATTCATTTGCTATGTGGGTTGTTCTATGTCCCAGCACACAAATTTGGGTCCAACTTTATCCACCTGTCCACGTTTGTAAAAATTCACATGAATTTAAGAGTACTTTTGAATAAAAAACTATGTTTTGTCTAAAGTATTTATACTTTCAAATGACATAAAAATTATACTGTTTTGGATTTGTAGTTCTAAAGTGACTGAGTTTGAGAAAAATTAGGCCCCATACATTTTGTGAATAAAATTGTCATATATCATTATCATACAATTGTAAGTTAACATAAATACATAATTTGGTTCTAGAGAAGTTAATAATGTTGTATTATGGTTAATAAAAAACACATAATAATGATATTTAATTTTATTCTTATATTTAAAGTACTTTTTATGTTCGTACCAGAAAAATGTACTTTTATGTTAATATTAGAACTAGTGTATATGCTCATGCATTTTAAATTAAATTTTTAAAAAAGTGTCTATATTATATTTAAAATACAACCTTAGATGTAGAATCTGAAGTCGTACAGTATAAAGTAGATGAAAAACAAATAACAATATTCAAATAAATAAATAACATATAACTAAAACTAAATAATTATTATAACATTTGAAATATAAATATTTTTAAATACCAATAAACCATCAACTGCCACATAATAATAGAGGAAACAAATCACCATAATACTATCAAGGAAAAAAATGTTAAACATGATCAAACATATAAATTTCAATAGCAGAATAAGTTAAATTCTTTTGATTACTTTTACTCATCATTTCTTTTGATAAACTAAAGTACTATAATATACAAAGACTGTAATCTTACCAATTTGAAAAATATGGGTTAAGCACAACCGTTGAAATTGTTCCACGGAAAGATTTATTGGTTCAATTCATAAAAATTATCTACAATTTTAACAATAATAGAAAATATTTGTTAGAAGTAATAATTTAAAATCCTCCTCATTTTTATAAATAAAACGATAAATTAATTGATGTAAATTCAATATAAAATAAATGTTTGTTTTTATCTAAATTAAGACTATTTAATTTATTGTCTTGTAAAAGTAAAAATAAGCATTAATGTCTACTTCTGACAAAAAAATATTTTTAACTATTAGAACTTTAGGAAATTTTTAAATATTGTTAATATTTTATAATAGGAGATATAAAATTGATTAATTATAGTAATACAATTAAAAAACTCGGTGAGTCTCTTATGAGCAAGAAAGAAACTCAACTTTCCATATGGAAACAAACTGCGTTACGCCAATCAACATGCAACAATCTCATCCTCTCCACTCAAACTCCCTAAGCACACACCACACACCATAAAGTACATCTCCATTCTTGTATTTTGCCCCTCCTCTTATTTCATAATGTCCATATTACCACTCACATTCCTTCCTCTACCCTTCATATAATTACTTTTATTCTTGATAAGAAGACCTTATTAGGGAAATTCACGTGGTCGATCATTTTTGTCGGATTAACTAACGTTGCTTCCAAAACTGATTTGATTTGAGGTTCAAATTCTAAGTATACTCTATCCTCTTTATTATTCCCGAAAAACTGTTAGTTAAGCTCACCTAGCGTTGAATACATAATGTTCTTATTTGAAGAAGAAAAAAAAAAAATACTTCTCTCACCTTCACCTAAGAAAATTTAAAAGGAATCTTCAAATATAAAAGGTAACCTTGGTCCTTGAACGGTTGAACCCATACTATAACGAACTCAATCTATTTCCATTTTTTTTATTCTGCTTCATCATCAATTATAATATTATAGTGAGCTATAAATCATTCTGTTCTTGCTATGGTGGATCGTGGTCAAGATAAAACTACAACTACTGCTAGTGACTTGTCTCTGAAAAAGAAAGAGCTTCTATCTAGTGCCATGAAAAGAACAAGTGAATGGTACATATGTTTATGTTCTTCTAAAATGCTTTGGTGGCTTTTATATATGTCAAATGTACTTAACATGCTTATTTTGTTTTGTTTGCTACCTTCTGCTTGATTGAATGACTGAACCAAATGAGCTGTTGTTGTTGTTGTCTGCTTAATTATAGGATTTTTTCTCAGGAGATTCCAAGTGATGTCAAAGTTCGAGTTGGAGAAGCTTCATTTTCAATACATAAGGTAGTGTTTCTTTTCATTTGATGCATATAATTAATAAAGATGGTATCATAGCTTCTGCAAAATCAGGGTGACTTACTGTAATTCTGACAAATCAACCAGGATACTATACATACACTTGTTTGTTTGAGAATCATTCAATGAAGTTTAATGATTTCTTAATCTAGTTGGTGGTCAATTTTCAATTAATTGTTTAACGTTTATTGGTTACATGTCATTCTTTTTTCTGTTTTTGTCTAAAATTAGAACTTGAATTTTTTAGCAAGATGCATATATGGAACCAAAACTATACAAAATTATTATGTTTGTTACTCAATTCTCATCTATTTATATTGAAATATTTTACATATATTGTATTATAAATTTGTAATTGCAGTTTCCATTGGTCTCCAAGTGTGGATACATTAGGAAACTCGTCTCAGAATCTGGCGATGCTGACGTGCCCTTAATTGAACTCTCTGATGTTCCTGGTGGAGCAGAAGCATTTGAACTAGCAGCAAAATTCTGCTACGGTATAAACTTCGAGATAAACATCGAAAACATCGCTATGCTTCGTTGTGTGGCCGAATATCTTGAGATGACAGAGGAATATGCAGTTGGTAACTTGGTTGGAAGAACTGATGCATACTTGAATGATGTTGCACTAAAGACCATTGCAGGTGCTGTGTCTATCTTACATATGTCAGAAAGCCTTCTTCCAATAGCAGAGAAGGCAAAATTGATGAGTAAATGCATAGATGCAATTGCTTATATAGCTTGTAAGGAAAGTCAATTGAGTACATCTGGAAGAAGTGATAATAGTGGCTCTGATGGAGTGGCATCTTCTATATCATATCAACAGAGACCAGTAGTTGATTGGTGGGCTGAAGATTTAACTGTCCTTAGAATTGATATTTTTCAAAGAGTTCTCATTGCAATGATGGCAAGAGGGTTTAAACAGTTTGCTATTGGTCCTATTTTAATGCTCTATGCACAGAAATCTCTACGAGGTTTGGTGAGATCCCTCACTAAAAGGATGGAAATGTTGAAAATAAATATGGTTTTATAGAGTACTATTTCCTCGTTCGCAAAAGAAACAAAGAGTTCAATTACTGTGATTTTGAGCGTATAAAATACACATTTTTAGAAATGATGACATTAACTATATCTTTTTACACTCAAATAAGATTGAGCTCCTCTCCAGTAGCTGGACATTTCTCTGAATCTTTTATGTGTTTGTCTAATTACTGAAGAGGATCCCAATCCACTGAAAAGCATAGTAATAAAAAAAATATATATTTCTTTCAAGAAATGAATAGAATCTCTACACGATTTTGGATTGGGCTCCTCTCCAGTAACTGGACATTTCTCTGGGTCTTTTCTATACATGGCCAGTTACACGTGATGATCTCGGTCCACTGAAAAGCACAGTAATAATTTTCGTATCTTTTGAGAAATGAATAGAATCTCTACGCGATTTTGTGGATTTAATTCTTAATTCTTAGTTCTTCCTCTTTTTTTTGAGAAGCAGGATATATTTGGAAAGGGAAGGAAGAAGATTGAACCAAAACAAGAGCATGAAAAGAGGGTTGTTTTAGAGACACTAGTGAGCTTATTACCAAAGGAGAGGAATGCAATGTCAGTAAGCTTTCTATCTATGCTGCTTCGTGCAGCAATATATCTTGATACAACAGTTGCTTGCAGGCTTGATTTGGAGAAGAGAATGGCAATGCAATTAGGACAAACTGTTTTAGATGATCTTCTCATTCCTTCCTATTCATTTACTGGGGACACATTATTTGATGTGGATACGGTTCATAGGATCATGAGTAATTACCTAGAATCTCAAATGGGTAACCACTTTGTACAAAATGGTGATGATGAATACTTTTCACCTCCACAGAGTGATATTGAAAAGGTTGGAAAGCTAATGGAAAATTATCTTGCTGAAATAGCCACTGACCGAAATTTATCAGTTGCTAAGTTCATCAGTCTGGCTGAACTAATTCCTGAACAATCAAAGCCTACAGAAGATGGAATGTATAGAGCCACAGACATCTTTTTAAAGGTGAAAATTGCTGTCATTTTTTACCTAGATTCCTTCTAGTTAGAAAATGCACTCAGTCATGCAATTACAGATCTCGGTTGGATGAAAATTGGAGACTTGTATTCTGACTTCACAAAATCTATTTTGACACTTTAGAATATGAGTTGTTTGATCTTCATTTGATTATCTATCCTTTCTCTCTATCGAAATGGATTCTGTGATTGCAAGTTTCAACAATTGTGAATCTCGATAATTGAATGATGACCAGACCACTTGTGTTTTTCAATTATTAAATTGATTTTAAATACAACACAAATTACGTGCAATTAATTTTTATCGGATGGTCAAGATTCACAACTACAGTGATAATAGGCCCGTTAAATGACAGAATCCAGATACCTCTTGTTGGGACAACAGAACAAGCCTTCACATTTTATTAATCAAGATAAAATAATAACCATCTGTCTCATACAACGCATATTAAGGCTTCATCTTATCATAGTTTATTTGCTTAGATTTCACTTCTCTAAAGTGAATAGCTGGTAAAATGTGAAAATCAAAAGAGTTGATATTTTGACCACTCATAATTTGTTATGTATGTACTTATAATATCAATAACTGATTTGTTTATTAATAGTTGATATTATTCACTTTACGTCTTACATTGAATTGCTCACTTTAGACGATACTACTACCATTTGCTTCATCACAGAACTGGATTTACTATTGCAATCAAATTGAATGATTTAAGTGACTTACTATTTTGATTTTGATATTAAATTCCTTAATTACTGCTTATAAAGTTATAATTTGACAATTTTCAGGCTCATCCCAATTTAAGTGACATGGAGAGAAAGAAAGTCTGCAGTATGATGGACTGTCAAAAGTTATCTCGAGAGGCATGTGCACATGCTGCTCAAAATGATCGGTTACCTGTCCAAACGGTCGTCCAAGTTCTCTACTACGAACAGCAACGACTTCGCGATGCAATGAATGGCAATGAAAATGTGGAATCTCCTTCTGCTAATGCCAAGTTAAATGTATATTCAGGGGATACTCAATTTCATCCAGTTTCAAATGAAATCACAGGCTTACGAAGAGAAAATGCCGACCTTAAGTTAGAGTTAGTGAAGTTGAAAATGAAATTAAAAGAGATTGAAAAATCAACAGTTAAAGCTAAAGCAACTGTTATTAATAGTCCTGCGGTAAATGCTTCACCTTCTGGCTCTGCTGATAAGCCTCCTCTGCCTCGAAGATCATTCATAAGTTCGGTGTCTAAGAAACTGGGGAAGCTTTCTCCTTTTCCACGCATCGATGGTATCACACCTTTTGCTAAAGGTCGAACAAAACCAAACAAGGATCGACGCCACTCCATTTCCTGAGTCTAAGAAAACACAGGAATATTATATTTTTTTTCTAGTTTTTGCTTCATTTGTGTGTGATTCTATGTAAATTATGTCATCGCGATCTTTATTTAAGGGAGAACTTTATTGTAAAGGATGGTGAAAAAAATATATAATTCTTGAGTTGGATTGCAGCCTTGCTGGTGATTAACATAAACACTGTCATAATAAAGAATAATAAACTAAACTTATGTTGGATTTTATTTGGGGAATGCTGCTTTGAACATAGAAGACAAGATGATCATAAAGGTTGCACTAATATTCTAAAGGATGTTGGAATCTATAAAGTTTTAGGTTGAATTTGGCTGTAACTGTTTATACAAATGGATGGAATAGAGATAGTCACAAATTTGAAATCTTGGATGTGAATTATACACTTACTTCAAATCTATCAATTAATTAATGGTATTTTAGAAAACAATCAAATTTGTGTTGTTTTTTTATTTGTAAATGATGTCTATATTAAAGAAAAATCCATATCACTGAATAAAAGAAACAATTTTTCAAATCTTTCAACAATGGTTAATCCAAATGATTAAATGCTAATAATATTTATATTTGTAATATTATATTCTCTAGTTTTAAATATATGAGAAAATTAATAAAAATAAATAAATATATTTATTTTAAATTTAAATTAAATACATCAATTTTGATTAACTCAAATTTATCTTATATTCAAGTTTAATTTGTCTTTCCGGTTATTATACACTCTTTCTCATTTAATTTTCTTTTCTCTCACTTTTCTCTCTCACCCAAAAACTTGAAGTTGCCAAAGGTAGCAAAGTTAAGAATCTATTTTTAATTTTGAGCTGTTATTTCATTGGTTAAATATAGATATAAAAAATTTGAATATCACTTACTTTATTTTTTATCTTAAATATTTGAAAATATTCAAAAATTATAGTAAATTCTTTAAAATTTTAAAAATAAATAATAAAAAATATTAAAGATTTTATAAAAGAATAAAATTATATTTTTAAGATAATAAGTTAATTAAGGTACGGCAATTTTAGATATGTGCAAGGTAGAATACTGCCTTTCACGTAGTTAATTTTTTCCTAATAGATAGGCCATCAAATCATCGGAAGAATCCAAAATGTCCTAACAGGGGTTAATGGGGTCCAGGGGAGGCCAAGCATGGGATGACGAGACATCTTGCCTGGGGCCTCTAAAAAGCCCAAGAAATATATTTGTTATTGACTATTACAAAAAATAAATTATTTGATTAGTTTATTCGGCTCTTATTGATTAGCATTTCTCACTGGCCTAAATTATTTAATTGATCAGTAGTATCAACTGTCTTTAAAAAAGTACTATTAAGAATAATTGGAGAGTTTCTAAGGTACAATTACAGGTTAAATAGTTTTGATACATTTTCTCTTTAAATCATAAATTAATGATAATTTTATTAGTAGAATTTTACATTTTTAAGTCGGTTTTGTGTCTGAATTAAGAACAAACGACTAAAAAATATGTTGTTTTTTAATTTATTTTATGAACCGATTTAATAAGTAAAATTTCATCATGTTGAGTCGATTCAGCTTAACCGACTTAAACATCATAAATTCAGTTCAACAAAATATCTTTTTAAATTAGATCTTTTGATCAACTGACTTAATAAATAAAGTTAAAATAATTATTTTTTTAATAAATTTCTCATTTTATTTTTATACTATTGATCATACATATATACAATATTTCGTATTAAATTTCAAATCAAAGTTTTGTACTTACAACTACAATTTCATAAAATAATCTAACAACCAAAATATACAATATCATATATTAATCCAAGAAATATATAGTACAAATAATATGTTTCATTCATGACTAATCTTGACAAGACGGAAAAAAAAATGTTCATTAACAAAATTACAAAATTATAATGTAGCAATATTCAATAGACATATATTAACATTGTCATTTTTTTCAATTAATTTTAAAATAAAATTCACTCAACGTTTTCGAACTTCTTTAATTTAATTCGGATGAAATAATATCGAGTCATTAAATATTTGAACAAAACAAAAACACAATCAGGTTGAATCCTAATTTTTTATCATTCAAAAATTAAAAAATACAATTAATAACAACTTATAATTTTTTATCATACAAATATAGAAAATACAATAAATAACGACTTGTAAAAAATTAGGTACTTGCATCAATGAATCAACTATGTTACAATACTCAACATATGTAACATGATATAGTAGTGACACTCATATATTTACCATATTTAACGAAAATTTCTTATTTATTTAATATGTAACATGTTTTCATTTAAACATTAACACAAAGACAATAAAACTTTCTTTTATTTTTGGGAAGTGTTTTTTTTAAAAAAAAAATTCAACACATATACACTCCACTCAAACTATTAGCATTCATTCCGTTCATCCAACTACGATCTATAATTACGTTTGTTAAAAATAAGTAACTGATCTATAATTACGTTTGTTAAAAATAAGTAAATGCAAATATTAATATTAAGATAATATAAAACTAAAATAATTTTACTACAATCTACTTTATTTATTTATTTATTATCCTATACTGATTTTCATATTAATTAAGAGTAATTTAATAATAGTACTATTATTTTCTACTTTATTTTTATTATTTTGCTTCATATTATATAAAATATAACATGTAAAATACTTTAACTTGTTGATACAACCGAATAAATTTCCTACATCCATTCAAAATACTTCAAACAAATCTCATAAAAGCATATTATTATTTTTTTGAAAATTATAAAAATAAAGAAAAATATTGAAATATATACTTCAATAAGACAACATTTAGAAAAAAAGTAAAAAAATTCAAATAATAAATTCATCTATAGTCCAACTAAAAAAACAAAATGATAAAAAATTATTAAAATAAAAAGAAAATGAGTTTGGCATATCATAATACATAACGGGTGAAACTGTATACATTAACATGTCATAATTATTGTTATATATCAATAATTATAGTACTAAAAAATTATAAAAAGTTACTCACCAACCAAATGGCAATAAAATGTGGATAATGTGGATGTTAGAGTAAAGAACGTTTGCTTTGATGAAAATAGAGAATTCACGATACAGTTGACAATGCAGTTGAATATAAAACGACTGTTCATAGTCAATAGGTGGTAGATTAAACACTAAAATCAGATTCTTTATATTTTTTAAATTTTTGTTATGTCGGTTATCAATATAATTTAATTACGTTTTTAGTATTTATAAAATTATCATTACTTTAAATTAATTCTTTTAATTAATTAATCGACTTAAACAGAGAATATATATATATATATGTATATATATTAATTTTTTTTTCACTATCATCTAATATATCTAATGAAATTTATTTCATTTATTTATAAAATTGACACCGTCTTATTTTATTAACTTATTTTATACATGCAACCGATTTAGATATGCTTCCGTCTCACTTTATATGACAAAAAAAAGACTTAATTTATTGTATTAAAAACTCAATTTTTAACTAATATTTAAAATTAGTTGACAATTTTTATATTTTAAGAAATAACATTTTATAAGATAAAATATTATTTTATTGATTATAAACATTATATTAATTTTTTATATGGTAAAAATATAATATATATATATATATATATGGTAGAAAATATAAAATATTCACTGTTATGAATAATACAAATTTAAAAATAAATTATCTCATTGACAATATTAATAAATAATAGTTAATTATTATAATTTTTTAAATGATAAAAATTGTTTTTCTTCAAAAACAAATTCATTTAACTATTAATTAAAGATCAAATATATTAGTACATGTCGAATTGATGCATTTATAATTTTTATTTTAATAATAATTACCTTATTAATCTAATTAGTTAGTTTAATTACTAATATCCATGTGAAATAAACTGAAAGATATATTGATTAAATTTTGTTATCATTTTATTATTTTTTTAAAATAGCCTGAATTATATCATCCTTTAAAAGATCTATGGTGGGATCCATGTATAAATTATTAAGTCGTTTTTTATTAAAAAAAAAAAAGCATTAGGAAAGGTAATAATAGCACAAGTGACAGCCTTGCAATGTCGGTTTTGACGTCTAAAGCCTAATCATCAATGAAAAGAAAAGTGATCATGTTTTTGGTTTCAATGTAAATGTAGCAAGTTTTTTACATGTATATTTTGGAACAGACCTTAAAAGACGTGTTAAAAGAGAGTAGTTTGCTGCCGGGGGGACTACACAACCAGAACTCCAACTTCGAATGGTTGGCTCATTGTTCATGATTGATGGGTGGAAAATAAAATTAGATTGAGACACTGGAAAAAACAAAACCTCAACTCTTAGAACTATTTAAAGACAATAATTTTCTCATATTGTGAAAAGATTAATATTAATCCGTAGTTGCTTTCTTAACAAGAGAGTTAATATGCTTAATTAGACATGGCTCCTTGTAATTATAACATGGTTTTGGTCCTTTTAGTGGTGAAGATTATGATTCAAATTAGAGTAGTCAAAAGATGAAGCAAATGTTAAATAAATTTGGATCTCACTTCTAAAAACTAGCTCATATCATATATATATATATATATATATATATAATGGTTCGATAACTAAATCAATATGAATTCTAATACAATATCTATTTTGTTTTCAGAACTCCAATGAGTTTGTCAATCACAAAAGCATATGGAGCACAATATATAATTAATCATCAAACCCCACCATATTTAAACAAGGAAAAAAATTGCACAAGAACATGAAATACATATTACATTTAACTTATAATGTTTTAGCTAGTGTGATTAAACGCAATATTTGGAAAAGGTAGGGTATATGTTTTGAATTATCTGATCTTGATTTTTCTTCAATGTCACATATGTTTCTAATTATAATATGGCACCTTGAAATTGAAGGTGACACTATAGTATGATTACTAACATGAGACTTTAATTTTTTTATCATGTTTATAACGTTAGATTTAGAAGAAAAACAATATAAATTAAGCTTTGAATCAATATTACAATTGAAACTTGATGGAGCTAGTGCTAGATCTCAACGTCATTTATAATCTCCTCCAAAACTTTATCACTATTTGATTTCACCGTGTTTTTTAAAGTAGTTTGTTTAAGATCAAAGTTTATTTGATGATTTTTTGGGGCACCTTTATGTTGACAATTTGGAGTTAAGCATTCTTCTCAAAGGGACAATAGACTTATCATTTTAAGATTTTTATTCTTACAAACCTTATGTGTGAAGTCTGTGAATTATTCAAATAATTCGTTAAATTAGTAAAATATAGAAGTCTTTATTTAAATAATTAGGTTAAATTTCGAGAATGACTAACCCACAAAAAGTATCTTCCTACATATCTGTGCAGAATTTTCCTATCATATATAATTGGTTCTACATATAGATGTATAGAGACGTGATGTCATTATTCACATTTACCTTCCAATTGTATCAATATTCACATAATCAAGGCAATTAGCTCTCTGAATTCTTTTCATATAGTACCAATTGGAAATGGAAATGCTTAGAATAATATCACTGAAGTTAGGGAAAAAGCGAAAAATATTAATTTTGAGAAATAGTCACAAGATTCTTAAAAACATATTTAAGCATACACATAAATAAATAAATAAAACAAGATAAAAAATTAAATAATATACTGTGAACATACAAATATTTTACATTAACTTTTTTAGTTCCTATATTTCCTTTCTAGCTTTTTTTTCATACTTGCTACCATGTCATTAATTATTTGCTAAAAACCTCTACTATCACCCCCATCCGAGAAGATGAAGGGTGCTCGACCAATATCATCACAATTTGGCCATCATTCTCGGTCTTATTCTGAAGAAAAAAAAATTGTGGAAAAACAGGAGCAATCAATGAGCAAAATTTACTCTAGCTGAGAGAAATCACATAAGAAAAAAACACAAAAATCCGGGAAACCCCATAGTTTGATTTGTGTATTTAACTTTTTTTATATGCAAAAGTTGTATTCAATTCAATTTGTATGGGTCTTAGATTGGATTCATAACAGAAATACGATTTTGAAATGGGCCTCTTGTTCAAAACCCAACATACAAAAGGCTCCGAAATTAAGCTCAAACAAGTGAACGCGAAGCCATACACTTTTTGGGCTCGCTCGACCTCTCACAATACATCTGATAAGTTAACAGCACAGCATGTGCTCTCCCTGCCTCAGAGAAAACATATCATACGGAAATATGGAATTAATCTATAACCAAAATAGTGATTTTAGACCCTAAAATAATGATTTAGTGTCCCAATTATAATTTTAAAAAGAAAATATAACGACAAAAAATCACAATTTTTTAAACTAAAAATCACCGTTTATAAAGAAAAATTATGAGTTAACACTACAATTGTAACAATATGATAATTGAGGGACTAAATAAGAAGTTCCATTTTTTTTAAAATAACTTTTTTACGAGTAATATAAATTAGAAGAAAAAAATGCAATTAAAATTGTAAAAAAGATAAACAATAGGAACACTTTTTGAGGGGACTGGGACTGGAAGTGTCATTTTGTAACCCAGATGAATAGTAATATGTTGCTGCATTTCAAAGACTATTTAAAAAGATTAAAGCACTCAAAAAAAAAAATTAAGAAACACGAAAAGTGAGTTCTCTTTCCCATCAAAGGTTTGTCCCCACACTGGATAAGAGCTAGCTAGACACCAAACGACGGATTCCACTCAAACTCAAGCTGTCATGTTTTAGAAGGTAAATGGATGAGTGGAAAATTAAGACATAGACAAAGTTAAGAATAAGAAACTTTTTCAAAATAATTTAAGAATAAGAACATTTCGTGCATTAACAACCAATAATCATGTAGATAGGTGTCTAAGTGAGCCATGATTTTAGGAATTTAAGATTATGCTTTGCATATCGAATCGCATTAACCAACTGAACGACACAATTTAGGGAATTGGATAGACAAAATTTAATTTGTCACGTTCTATATGCATCACCTCAGCCAGCATCCTTTACTTTACATATAATTTTCTATTTATTTCAAATTTCAGAATACATTATTGGGGGATTTTTTTCAAACACAATTTTTTCTTCTTTATAGTGAGATCACCATGTGCAATGTTTTGGGCTTGCCATCACCAACAGGACTGAATCATTATTAGGCTACTCGTGTCCTTTTCAAATGAGATTTACAATAGAGGTAATCACACACATTTAAAATATTTGATCATGGTAAGACGATTTTAAATTTTAAAGATAGATTTTTTATTTTTTATAAACAAAAATTTTAATCTTAAAACCTAGATCATTTTATCAGATAGTTGAAGTTATACAACTGTGTACACTCACAAAATTGTAATTGTACATAATTTAGATTCCTTTTTAAACTCTTAAAAGAATAAAATGATATGAAACATAAAAAGACGAAACTACATTATTTGTATAATCATATCAATTATTAAATAGAAAAGATATGTACTAAAAAATAATAGATAAAGTACTAATATTTTAAAAAGTCTTATTTACATGTGATTAAGATATTTATTGAAGAATAAAATAATAATAATAATAATAATAACTTTGTATTTTTAAAAAGTATCGTTAAAATCTTTGAGGAATTTAATATACAACTTAAGTCAATGTTTTTCTATTTGTTTTTTAAGACGTGTTTTGAGACATTTATTGCATTGTTCATATTAAAATATCGACTTAAGTTTGTTGAATAAAAAGAAAAAGAAAACGACTAAACTAAGTGATAGTAAATGAGTTTATTCTGAATAATAGATAAATTTATGAATTTGATCATATATATTTTTATTTTCTTCATCTATCATCTATTAAACCAAACAGACTTTAAAATATCATGTATACCGACCATTATACTTACATAGAACAAAACTTTTAATTCTTTTATATAATGTGTAACTCTTACTTACATTTAATATTTTATGGTTCCCTTTAATAAGGTCAAACAATGAAGCTTATAGCTTATATGTTAATAGCTCTATTTGGTAACTTTCATTTATGACTTTATAGTATTTTTTTTATAAGCGAATTCAGGTAGCTTATGAATTTATAATTTATCATTTTTTCTTTAATATTTATTTATTTATTATAATTT
>JBBPBS010000738.1:12675017-12685718 GCA_037974835.1 Cicer judaicum
AATTTTATTATATATATGACATTGATATATTTAATAAAACTGTTATTCTTTTTATTTATATATTTTTAACATATAAAAAATAATCAAATTATCTAATTATTTAGAAGAAAAATATCGACAATAATACTTCTTTAAGAATTTTTTTTCTTTTCACTCAATCATCTTTTGGAATTACTACTTTCAAAAAATACATAGAAATTATTTTTAAAATTCTAAAACACATCAAAGTTCAACAAACAAAAAATTAATAAAATTATTGTTGCAAACTCGAATTCTTTTTTTTTTAAAAAAATATCTTTAAAAATGATGACTTCTAATTAAAACAATAAAAGAAATCATTTGATAATTTTTTTGTTTAAAATTAGGTTATTAAAATCAATAAATAAAATTAATATTTAAGTTGTGTTCAAAATTTTAAATTATCAAAAACAGAGAAGAGAGCGTAGTGGAAAACTGGGAACAAAGGTGCATTGTACTTTGGGAACCTCATTGGAAAATGGGGTAAGGTTCTGTGGGTCCATGCTAAATGCGGCGAGACGCAGCATCGCAGAAACAAAAGTCATTTGCTGCACTTGCTTTCCATTCCATTGGTTTGTTTTTCTTACGGATTAAAAAAGTTTTATTGTGATAGTACATTACAATTATTTATATAAAAAATAAATAAATAATTTTCATAAAAATTAAATACTTTTAATAGTTTAATAACTGTGATTGTATAATCATGTAAAACCTTTTATATATATAAATTAAAAAAAAAATATGGTAGTAATGAGCTCTGTTTGCTTTTTTTCATAGTACTAATTGGATAATCCGATATTTAGCAAAATATTGTAGTTTATGTGACTTTGCGGTGATGAATTGGCTCCCACTTCCCCTGACTTTGATTGTGTGGCGTCACACACTATTACAGTTTTATAAAATTGAATAGTTTAGATTTAAAAGTTAATATTTTTGTTTAAAAAAATTAAAATTTATTTTGAAATTTAGATTATTTATTTTAATTTAATTTAAATATTGTAGTTTTCAAAATACAATTAATTATATTGTATTTAATCCACATCCCACTTCTACTTTCGGTAATGTTTAAGTCTTGAGAATAGAACTTAAATACCCATTTTTGTTTTAAATATAAGTAAATAAAAAGGATATATACTCCCTCCTACTTTATATATACTCAAAAAGCAGGATATTTACTGTTAATGCTTTAAATATATAACAAAAAGTTAGCATATATATCTCGTTTGAATATAACAGACTTACATATTTAATTACCTAATGGCATGAATACACTTAATTAGTAATCTTTGGCTTCTTTATGCTCTGTTTAAATAAATACTTTTATTTTTGTTACATGATAAACACTTTATAATAATTCATTTATCATATAAATATTTATGTGTAAAATAATTCTATAATAAAAATCAAATCAAATAATATTTATGTTATAAACTAAAAGTTATCTTCATAAACTATATTAAAGAATTTATAGAAATCAACTAAAAATAGTTCACCAACCTGTCATGAGCTCTTTTCATAAATTTTCTAAAAAAAATTTATAAACACTTATGTCAATAAATAAACTGGAATTTATAATAAATTAAATTATTTATTAGATTAAAAAAATAAATTTGAGTTGTTTGCAGTTGCACGTGGTCATCTTCGCAATATCATTTAATTAAAATTGGACATTTCATATTTTAAATAAAAGATTTTAGTTAAAAAAATTAATAATCAAAATCTACATCTAAATTTAGACTATTTGAACATAACATGAATAAAAGTTAACATAAACAAATTTTCCTACAAATAAATAAATATTAATTTTTATAAAAATTTAAAATTTTGTGTTAAAAAAAAATTCTATTTTTTAGTCCTTACAACATTTTCTTACAAATACTTCTCCTCATTATTCGACAACATATATTTTCAAATAATTTTTTTTAATATTATAAAAAGTTTTTCAATGAGAAACGATTTCAAATTTTAATTTTTTATTTAATTATGAATTTTTATAATTTTTACACATATTAGCAAAAATATTAGCAAAAAATTATTTAAAAATTTAAAAATAAAATAACGATTGAAATAGTTTTATTCTAATACAGACTAAAATTATTTATAGATAGTTTTATAAAATATATTTTTTTATTAGACTAAAATTAAAATTTTATAATAATTAAAAATGTATTTAATTCTAACTAGATAAATTGTTGTATATTTCGTTTTTTTTACTCAATGGTTTATTGTTCTTTATATTTATATAAAAAGTAACTATGGATGAGTTCAAATTTTAAGAGACAAAACGTTCAAGACAATACAAAACTCAATCATTTAAGTGAATTATTAAACACACACGAAATTCTTTTAAGAGGCAAAAGGTTCAAGACGATACAAAACTCTAAATCAGATACTGCAAATTTATGCAGAGAACACCAAATTCAAATTGACCCCGATACCTATATTTCTCCTACCACATTTACCTTCAACAAACTCCTCTAAAAAACCCTACATTTCTCAGCTCCAATTCAATGAGTAAACCATTAAAAAAAAAAAAAAAACAAGACAAACGGTAGGCACCAACATCAGTTGACACACTCACAAAAATTGAATAAAGTAATTGAAAATTTTATTGCTTCTAAAATTTAAAATTGTGTTTAGTCTTTGTAAATAAAAATTCTATTTTTAAAAATTCCACTTTTAGTCATTATTTGAATGTGAATGTTTTTAATGATTTTTTTATATCTAAGTTTGTAACATTATAAAAAGTATTTTAATGAGAAATTATGTTTTTTTTTGTACTTTCATTACTTTTATATTGAATTTGTGATTTAAAAAATTCATAATTAATTTAACTCAAACTAAAAAATTATAAATTTTGTTACATACATTTTTATAATGTTCTAAACATACTTACAAAATTTTAAAAATAAAATAATAAATAAATTTATTTTCATTCTAACAGGAACTTAAACTAGTTATAGATAATTTTGTAAAAAATAAAAAAAATATTTTTTTTTACTACAACAAACTAAAATTAATACAAAATTTTACATTTTGATTTCTTAGAAAATATTTTTAGACCCTCAACAATAAAATTCATTTATTTAGAGTGTTTAAGTGGATCTCACATGTAAATATTGAAGTATAAATGTCAATTTATAAGGAATTGGGGTTTGAATTGTAAATTCATATTTTTAAAATTTTCTGTTAAAATTTAAAGATTTTAACTCAAGATTAATATTGGTTGTGAAAACAGAAAAGATATAATGTCATTGGTTGTGAAAATAGAAAATGGATAACTTTAATAGTTAGTAAGAAACACACAATTTAATGTGTCTATTTAATTTAATAATTAAAAGACTTTAAATAAATATAGATAAGAGGAGATAAATCATGCAGAGACTTTACGTCAAATCATCAGAGTTTGTGAGATTTTTCACTAAATGTTCAAACGGAAAACGTTATTGGTTTTTACACCACCAGTTCATATCAATCTTAATCTATTACACGACTTTACCTTTATGCCTATAAAGGATTTCAAGAGTCTATCTTTCAACCTTTGAGAGTATTTTTACACTTTACCTTTTATCATAAAAGGATTTTCTATAAGCTACTCAAAGTATCTTTAATATAATAGTATTGAGTTTACACTATAATCATTTAAAGTGTTTTGTCATTTAAAGTGTTTTGTCAAAATATGAGAAAACTCAATACTTGTTTGAGTTTATATTCTTTTGACAAAAAAAATACAATATAAGGATTCTAAGAATCAAATGAGAAAAATTATAATTGATTTTATGTAAGTGAGTGAGACTTTCGAGTATGATTGTAAGTAAGCAATGAATTACTTTGCACTTGAAATTCTAATTTTTCGTTAAGCTTGGAGTTCCTTTTATAGGCTTTAATGAGGCTTATAGAAACACATGACATTTAGAAATGGTCGAGTTGTCATTTGTCAACTTGTGGATAAGATCATACATGAAACAAAAATGGTATTGACTTAACATTATTCGTTTTTCTGTTTTATGAAGAAGATGATTTGTATCCCTTGATTTTCATGGCCTTGTATCACTTGTGCATATATCTCAAAGATAAGCTTGAAGTATACACTTCAAGATCATTCTTCGTTCTTGCCGATCAAACTAGAGAATGATCATTCTTGAATATCGAGAATGAACTTACTTGATTCATCATGAGCCATAGCTTTTATCTTTTGTCTTTTGGAGTGATACTTTGCTGAGACAAATCATGTATTTTCTTTGGAGAATACTGATAACATGATTGTAAAATTGAGAAGCAATTTTTTCTTCAACAGAGAAGATCATTTATTCTTGTAATTTCATAAATGTGGAGAATGTTCTCCGTTTTCCAGACTTCTATCTAGAACGTTATCGGTTCTGTCTCTGTATTTTTGTATCGTTTTCAATGTAATTTTGTTTGTTTTGTTTTACACCTATATTTGATTATTATACTCAACAATAAATGTTAAATTAATTTATCATTTAGAATCATAACTAATATTTTTAATTAATTTTTATTTGTTCACATCAAAATATTAATTTGAGATTTTGTTTTAACACATATTAATCATTTATAATTTTTTAATATAAATATTTAATAAACACTTCATTCTTCAAAGTAAGCACATTATAAAATATTATGAACTCAATCTCACCAATAACTCTATATCACCACTATATTTGTAATAACAATAATTTCTTAATACAATTTATTAAGGGAAGCGGGTAAAAAAGAATGAGAGAAAAATTATTTACTAAGCATTCATCTAATTAAGCACCACAATTTTCAAGACTACAATGGAGATGTCGATTTAGCATGATGCTAATTAAGGAAAAAGAAAAAGTCAGATAAATTTAATCCATCCATCAAACTTTTGAATTAAAAAATATCATTTGACATAATTTAAATTTTAAATTATAACATACGATTTTATAACATACAATTATCTAATTGCATTAATATTTATATATTATTAATTAAATTATAAAATAAAATAAAAAAAATTAAAATTTAAAATTAGTTTTTTATTATAAATTTACGTGTTTTAATTATTTTGCATAATCGTGTCATATATTATATTATTTAAAATATATTATATTATGTGTTTTTAGCCAAAAAATTAGAATAAATTATTAAAATTGTTAAGTTTTAAAATAAATAAATCTATTTCATGAATTATTAAAAATAAGATATTAAATTGTAATTAAATAAAAGTGTACTAATATATCATTACATTTTTATCTTTTATAAAAAAGGTTAGTATACAAATAAAAATAAACTAAAAAAGAATTACATGAAAGGAAGAAATTGAGCTTAGTGCGCAAGGAAGAGTGCTAAAACTCGACGCTGACGCGATAATTGGCTTTAGCTTTGTTATTGGTAAGACAGACGCACAAAGACAAAGGCAATATCATCAACAGCTTTTATTGTTTCTCCTTGATTCCTTCTCCCCTCATTGTAGTTTCTATATGCCTCCTTATATCCTCCAAAAGTCGCCTAAAAAATTGTTTCCTTTACACCGGCTAATAAATTACTTCGTAATGAAAAGGATGGGCTCTTTATATAAATATCTATCAAGTGTTTTAGAGAGTATATATTAAGTAAATTGTTTAGTCTAATTAACCTGTGAATTTTATGTGTATTTATTATAAAATTATTTATTGGACGTATATGTATTTAATATTGATTTTTATATATCAAAATAAATAAAGAGTTTTTTTTATACAAAAGAGGGTGTGAAGGCCCAGAGAAAAATAAATAAAAACAATTAACAAGGAATTCTAATAAATATAGGGAAGAAAACTAAAAAACTATCCTCTAACTAAAATGGTTTTCAATTTATTCGACAAGAGAACGAATAGTTTAATATTGTTTAATGTAAGATTATAATTGGCTAACAAATTTGCACAATAATTTCCTTCATGTTATGTCTAGTTGAATTTGACATGAGAGTCTTACTGAGTCATCTTTCTAATTCTACAAACTAAAGTTCAAAAAATATGAACATCCACTTACTCTTGACATAACATATATATCAAGATTTTGTGGTCACTCTCAATCATTACATTTGTAATCTTTTCTTACTAAGCTAACTTATATCCATACAAATTTGTTTATATCAGCGGTGAGAACTGTTAGATAATATTATTATATATTAGTAGTAAAGGTATTTTAGATATTTTTATTCCTTTATATATATATACTCATTGTAACCATATTAACTCAAGTTTGGTTCATTCTATGTTATGAAACCCTAGAGTGTTTGTCTATTGGTTGTCTCTCTTCTTCCTCTTTTTATTGTTAACATGGTATCTAAAGCCTATTTCGATCCTCCTTGAATGATTCCGCCTCTATTCCGCTGCCGAGTTCTCAACAATTTGGGATCTATTGTAAAGAAGAGAGAGACTATTTTGATAGAAAAGGCAACCACCAAAAGAGAAAAGAGAAGAGTAACCCTATTCCCGATTTTGTTAAATCAGTGTCATAAAAACATCGATTGCGCATTCGTTAACCGTTGGATCGGGCTGATTTTTGGATAACAGGTTCGCAACATTTATGTCTTCATCTTCAACGGTCGGATCGGCGAAACGACATCTGGAGGGGGAGAAATCGTGCTTGCACAGCAGCAGGTTATCCCTAATTTATTTTGTCTCAGTGATTGTGTTTGTCGTGTCATTATTTGTTATGGCTGGTGCTAAGGATGATTCTCTTCAAGCACATTGGAAAACACATTGTCCGAAATTGGGGAGAGCACATAAGAAGAATTTTAGGGGACCATCGTCCAATGTTGTTGCTTCTGTTCCTCCTACCATTGACTCTAGTTCTGATTTTGGTTTTCACATGATTTCAATTGTTGTGGTTCTTTGTTGATTTGATTGGTAATTTAATTGTTCGTCTCTCATATCTCTTTGGTTGCTTTCTTCTGTGTTGTCGCTCTCTATGTTGCTTCTTCTGTTTGATTGCTCCTCTATCTAGTCATTTGTTTTGTTGCTTCTCTCCATATTGATTGTTCTATTTGTTTTCTCTTCTCTCATGTGGTTCATCTATT
This sequence comes from Cicer judaicum, assembly GCA_037974835.1. NCBI lineage: Eukaryota > Viridiplantae > Streptophyta > Magnoliopsida > Fabales > Fabaceae > Cicer > Cicer judaicum. The sequence continues at coordinate 12,682,087 of JBBPBS010000738.1, forward strand.
TGGTTGCTTCCCTCTTTGGTTAGTTAGTTTGGTTTGATTTAGTTTTGTTTGGTTTGATTTGGTTTCGGTTTGATTTTTTGTTGGCTTGGTTCTTCTCTTGATTGTGACTATTTGATATGATTTCTTGTTGGTTTGGTTTCTCTCTTTATTGTGATTGTTTGGTATAGCTAATGATCCTCCCTTTGGCTTCTACTTCTCTCTTTGTTGGTTCTTCTCTTTGATTGTTGCTTCTTCTTTGGTGACATCCCTCTTGTTCCCCTGGCTGTTCAACCACCGCCTGCGATTGTTGATCCTCTTTGTTACCCCTCTCGCCAACTTTGTCTAAGCTCTCTTCCAATAAAGAGGTTGTTCTTGATCCTATTTGGCAGCAGGCTATGGCAGAAGAACTATTTGCATTGCACAAAATCAATACTTGGGAATTAGTATCTCTTCCTCCTAGAAAACGTGTTATTGGGTCTCGTTAGGTATACAAGATCAAAACTAAGTCTGATGGGTCAGTGAAGTGCTACAAAGCACGTCTTATTGCTAAGGGTTTCTCTCAACACTATGGTATGGATCATGAAGAAATTTTTGCTCCTGTAGTCAAGATGACCAGTATTCGTACTCTTCTTCTTTACAGATTGCTGATTTGTTCACAAAGATGTATTCCATTAAATGTTTTCGTTTTTTAGTTGACAAACTCTCGATGCTCCATGTTAATGCATCGTTAGTTTGAGGGGGAGATGTTAGATAATATTATTATATATTAGTAGTAAAGGTATTTTAGATATTTCTATTCCTTTATATATATATTCATTGTAACCCTATTAACTCAAGTTTGGTTCATTCTATGTTATGAAACCTTAGAGTGTTTGTCTCTTGGTTGTCTCTCTTCTTCCTCTTTTTATTGTTAACAAGAACATTACACATACCAATTTCATATTAATATTTTTAGATGAATCTCGAAATAATACATCCAACAATGATATGGAATTCTTGTAAGTATTATTACACTTGAGTTTGATCCAATTGTAGGACATGCATGATCTTTGGTGTTAACATGTGTACATTCTTCTTCACACGGTTTCCATTCTCAATCTCCGTCACAAGATTCATGATTGTTTTTTCAGATGGATTATAGGTTGTTGAAAGTCTTTTTCAAAAATTATTTTGTTAGTTTATTTTCACAAGTACCAAAACGATATCATAAAAAAAAAAAAATTTGTTAGTAGAAATAAGTATAATTCATACATGTGTTGCATAATTATAAATTAGAAATAAATTAGTAGTATTAATAGGTATTAATTTGAAAGAAAAAAAATATTTAATAATTTACATAAATACTTTTATTTAAGAATACACAAATTTTAAAGGGAAGTTCTATTTATTAATAATCTAAATATAGAAGAAAAAAAATCTTAAAAATTACATAATTCATACTTTAAAATTATAAATAAATAAAAAAGTAATATTTTCCTTTCAAAAATTGCTTAACAGATACCCTACGATACTGGTAAGCATAACCCAACTTTAAATAGAGATTTATAATTGAGAATAAAAAGAGTATAAATGTAAATATAATACTATTCAAAAGTTGACGGTATCTAATATAAAATGGAGTATTCTCTTCTGAATGAATTATGACTTCTATTCTTAATTATAAAATACTATTTGAAAATAAAATTTGTACTAAAATGTTTATTTTTCTTCTAATTATTAGTTTTATTTCAAAATATATCCTTGATTACTATTATTAGTTCGACAAATCATAAAATTTTATCTGTTTTGATTTGGGACACCATTCTTCCACCTTAAATTTTATTTTAAAAAAATAAAACTTAAATTAAATACATTCATATATAAATGGTAATATTTTAGAAACATCAAAATTAAAATTCACATATTAAATTATTTTGTAACTTTTATTAATATATGTGAAAAAGTCTACGAGGACTTGTAAATTTATAATAATGCAAAAATGTGGTATAAGCAAAATAAAGCTCATTTTTCAAAAATGAAATATAAATAAAATTTAATAAATTATCTTATATTTAATCATAATATCTCTAAAATATTCGTGATTCAATGGATTTTTTTCTTATTTATAATGACCTAAACTAATATACATGAAGAATATTTTAGACAATAGACTTAATTTTTATTAACATTGCATATTAAATAAAATCAATAACTTTTTTTGATATACATATATACTTTAATTTATTTTTATTCATAATTTATTTTCTATATTAAATTTTACTTAAACAAAATTTATCTATTTTTTGTGGTTGTATGGTGTTAATTTGTGCTCAAATTTATCTCTTTTTTGGTTTTTATGTATGTCTAAATACTATACTTAAGTCTGGTCACTGCATAAGATTTTCTCCACATATATTTACTGTATTTTTTTCAATAGTGAGATTAGTTTAACTTGTACTAAAATTTTATAATCCATTGAATCAACGAAAATTAATCATATCCATTTGTCTGCTTTCTATAGTGTTAACAAAAGTTAATTATGAAAGGTAAGTTTTGTCTAATTCTTTTATTTTGATTTTAGATGAAATAAGTGAAAGAAGTGTTAGTGGACCGTTAATAAAGAGTACATAACAATTTTTAGTAAAAAAAATAGTGTATTTCTTTTTTTGGGAAAACAATTAAGGATTATTTTGATATTATAAAAAATAGACAACACCCAGTTCCCAAATCCCATATATTAGATGTATAGATGTTAGATTTTAAACTTTATATTAAATTATAAATTTATCAACTTTTTAATAATAATCACATTATTCTACAATAAATTTTGATATCTTTAAATATATTATAAATAAATATAATTGAAATATGATATTATCTAAAATTAAATTCTTTAAAATAACATTTAAATTTTAAAATAAATACTTATTTAATTAAAATATTAATTTATTTAAAAATATATTTAATTATTTATTTAAAAATATTAATATAAAATAAACACGTACAAAATATAACAAATTGTACCAGATTTTTATATATATTCTACTCACTTTAAAAAAAATTATGACAAATTATAGACTAAAATTAAATTTTAAATTTTTGTACAAGTTAAACTCCTGTGTTATAAACTCTAAATCGAACCTATCTTATTCGTATTTTGTTAAACTACTTTATTCGTTATTACGGATGTCGAGCCAATTGCAATGATTTATTTTAAAATTAATTATTATACTATCCAAGTTAATTTTATTTTTTTTCTTTTAAAAAAACTTAATTTTATAAATTAGTCCCATAATAAACTTAAGCTCAATATTGCACTGAGATAATTAAAAAATGGAAAATCCTAGTACATGTCATTGAGACATTTGTTAATGATTTAAATATAAAAATATATTAGGCACTTTGTATTAAAATATTTAAAGGTTTAAAATTTATTTTTTATAAGATAAAATTATTATTTTTGATATTTTAACAAATTCTCTTTGGAAATTTATAAATATGACTTTGGACAATTTTACATATTTTATTAACATGTATCTTTAAGAAATTTATTAGATTATTAAGAGAAATAAATGTGTTGTTGTAGAAACAATTTAAAACTTTTAAACTTGACGAAAACTTAAAATAAACTAATTAAAAAAAATCAATATTTTATAATAGTTTTTAATTTAATT
>JBBPBS010000738.1:12695116-12716791 GCA_037974835.1 Cicer judaicum
ATAGAAAGTAAAAGGAAGTGATAAAAAATATCTCAATAAATACTATGATAAAAATAGCAGAAGTAAAAATAAAAATATAAAAAAATGACCCATTTCTTTGTAAAATAGAGAAGAAAAATATTTGTAGGACCACTAAATATTTTTCATCTTTCCCTAATTATTTAAGTGAAACCAAATCGTAAAAAGGATTTCAAAACTGTTCTCTTTCCCCTCTCTTGTTTCAAATAGTGTAAGTTCAAGTAAAATAGTCATTTTATTAGTGCACTTTGTAACTTGCATACCACATTGGATCAGGATCCTCTAATGCAAGTGTGTATATAGATACACCACTCACTATATCTCTTGATTTCCCTCTATCTCATCCTTTTATTTTTATTTTAATTTTATTATTCTCTCTCCTCTAACAAATATGATACTTCTCGTAGATGCGACAGGAGATTCAAACTTTACTACATTTACCTCAAGTTCTTTTTTTAGAAAAAAGTGGTGACTTTTTTGCATGGCTTTTTCTTGATATTGGGCTTAAACTCAACGAAGTTGGACATGTAGCTACTTGTACTCCATTTTTGTTTTGTGAAAGGTCCAATTTAATTTAGTTTCCTAGTTTTTTCTTAGGTTTTTGAATCAGTACAAGTTGAGGCATAATATAGAACACTTAATAGTTACTATACAACCCCAAATAGATTCTTTAAAATTTTCTATTAAGATACTCTAAGAGAAGAAGTAGAAATTCATGTAGACTAGGCTACAAGAGAAATTCTAGATTACCTCTTCTTAGTCATACTATTGGAAAATTCAACATTTTATTTTGCATAATAATTAGCATTTCGAAATAAAATTTGATATAATTTTTCTAATATAATAGTTAATGTAATTCAGTATGATAGATGAAATTATAAGACATTTGTACATTTTATCTAAGTAGTTCAATTGGTGAGTTAAAGAACACCGAATAAATATTAAAAAGAATGATCACGATTTATATTTGACAAACTACTCGTAACCACTAATTTCTAACATTTGTATGCCCGCCCTCCTTTCTCAATCCTCTGAGGGCATGTTGGAATTTGTGCTATAGAACAGAATGTAAATATAGTAGAATAGAGTAAACTGAGATACACTAATTTCTTAAAATCTAACCAACCTATTACATTCCATTTCATCGTATTCTCATTACAAACATACTCCTAGTTCCTCTAAATGATCACATAGAAGATTCAATAACTAAGCAAATATTATGTTAAACATTTATAAAATGTTTAAGCTCTTTGTTTAATTTCTTGTCAACGTTGGAGAGAAACTGTTCCTTAATTACCATTTTTTTAGAAGAGCTATTTATCAAAACTCAATTAATTAACAAGAAAATAGTACAAATATTTAAAACCAGTGAACTCCTTTTTTTTTCTTCTGGAAATAACTGTGGGTAAATGATGTCGACATTGTGCTATGTTTTCAATTCAGTCTCACTAAAGTCAAAACAACCACCTTCTCTAACGATCCAAAAGTGGCCTATTATAAAATATATAAAGAAATCGAATAAGTGCCCCAGTATCTCATCCCCTGGTCAAGACACAAGATATGACCGTTACTCATTGTGGCTTAAAATAAATAAATAAAAAACCATTATTCTTTGAAAATTATACCCTGTATCCTACTCGCATATTTTTATCTTTACATTTTATATAAACTATCTATTTTATATTTTTTTTTAAATAAAAAAAATTATTCTACTAAATTCAATTTCATTTTTAAAAAAGGTTTTTCAGAACAGATGTTTTCAATTTGAATTTTCCAATTGTATACTAAATTTTTTTTAAAAATTTCAATATATAAAATTTAAATTTTCAAAAAGATCCAGAGACTGGTCATAAGGGAAAGGCTCTTGGTCTTTCACACCTCCATGACACAGGCACCAACTCCAACCACTTGTTGTGGCAACTGTTACGCCCTCTATACACCTACATAACTTAAGCAAGCCCACTCTTGGCAGTGTGGGTATGCCAGTCCTTGAAAACTAAGCTCCACTCTCTCGCAAGATAAAGTTACAATGCAAACTTCGGCTTTTTGCTTTCGGTTGATAGCTGAGGTACCTTTTGCTTTTTAGTAGACATTGTGTAGAAAATTTTCTAGACCATTCAAAAACTTAATGTCACCCTTGCTAATGCAAACATGGCTATCCCAAAAATTATACCGCTATTCATAATTAGTCTTGTTGTGGTTTTCCAAAATTACAAAAGCTCGAATCCTAAACTATAATAACCGTGAAAGTTAAAACTGCCAAAATTTTCTTGCTCTACCAACTAAATTGCTGATAATTGGGAGCTACCATATATCATATCCTCAATAATATATTGAGAGTGTTCGGTGGTGCTTCAGAGATTCACACTGAACTCCAGAAGCCCATAGCCAAAGATCCAGCTCCACACTGAGCACCTGAAATTATATAATGAAGAGTAATGGCAACAATGTATCAGTTTCAGGTAATTCAGCAAAACATGCAATAATGCCAAAACTACCCGTTTGGTCAACAAAAAGAAAAAACCAAAACTATGCAACTTTTTTCCTGCTAACTGATAATTCATTTCCAAACTCTTCAATATGTTTCCCTTCCAAACAATCTTTCATTAATGGTCAACATTCATGTCTCGCTGTGTCAGAGTAGGTGCATATGTTTTCGGTAGTATATGCACTAAAACTAAAAGCATCATAAACAATTGACAATGAATGTTCAAGGAAATTGTTCCTTGTCCATGTAAGACAAATTAAAGGAATTCACGGTCAATTGTGATATACTTTTTTTTATTCAATACAACAGACTTTAACAGAAATCTATATAGTATATACATTTAAAATGTAATGAAGGGGAGATACTTTGCAGGTAAAAAAGAACTCACCTGTCTTCCTGATTTTACACTTATCAGTTCCCTCATTTTCTCCACAGCATGTATAGAGCAAGCGCGTAGTTCGACTTCCTCTTCAGTCCCTGGACCTATTTCTCCACTGGTTTCGATTGTACTGGCAAGTGTTGGACTGAATTTTAAAATGCCAAGCTGCTGAAGCACAGCTGGGACGATGTAGTCAGCCATTATAGTTAGAGAGCTGATGTCTTTAAACTCACCATATCCTTGGCCCCTAAACGCACCCCATAAATCAGCTGCAAATATCTGAGCTCTTTTATATAAAAATACTTGACGGCCTTTGTACACTGAATGGTCCCTAAAGCCTAGAACAGTTCATATTTGGAGTCAGGGAAACAAATACTTTGCACACAATCAAAAGCAACTTGAAACAGAAATATTTAAAACTAGGTTATAGATTATTTCAGAACTTACACAATGAAAGACAAGAAAAGAAGAAAAGGTTATACCAGGAAAATGACGTGCAACAAGGGCAACAAGATTCACAGCAGATTTTCCACACTGCTCAACAAGATTAGAAGCTTTTCCATCGAAACTTCTTTCCAGTTCAATCCCAACCTAGCAGTAGAAGTGGACCGTATTAGACATATGACTATGACATTTTAAGATATGCATATCAATTATTATTATAGATCAATCAATATAACCGAATAAAGGTAACTTCAGCAGCAATGATTTGTATTACCTCGTGAAGTAACCTAACTCGTTCATCTTCCAAAGGAAGAGGTCTAGGCCAATTAAAAAGCTCACGTAGTTGTGGACCTAACATTATGAATTGAATTTGTCATTATGCTAAGTAGAAGATGGTTTCTTTATTGAAAACAAGAAAATCCACCATAAGGCCAGATTTATACACAGATATCAACTGCCACATGAACAAAAATATCAAGCACCTTTCTTTCATCTTAACAATTACAATTTGACTGTGGTTCCTGCCCAAGCACTTCAGGCAACCAAATATATCCCAAGTAAAATTATTTTTTTTTTTTTAAAGATGCTAAATCATTGTATTTAAACTGAGCATAATATGAATGAAGATTTTACAGTGTCCTGTTCACTGTCCAAAAACCTGATTACCATTAAGTAATATGTAGTTTTATGCACCATTACTCGCTCTGCATTACAATATAGGCCCTCCTTTGTACCTAACTACCTACCCTTCAATAATTTTAACAACTGTAGTCTCAAATTTCAATTGAGGATAGAAACACGAACTGAATCATAGATGAAGTTTGACACATTCAATTGTCCGTTCCATACCAATCTATGCACGGAAATAGGATGTTATTTTGCATACAGGAAATGCAGGGACCAAGCAGAATTACCTGTATACTTTTGCAGACGATCAGCATCAAATGCAGACTTATCATTTTGAAGGGCTGCCTTTAGCCCAGATGCCAAATTATCATAATTCAAATCCTTATCTGTCGCCAAAATAAGAAGAGAGAGTGATCATTGAAAAGAACAAAAAGAATGGCAAGGTTGAATGCCAGGAGGAACAAAGATATGCTAAAATCATAGAAAACATTTCACTTATCCTATTTCATGTATATTTCAATTAGATTGCCAGCTAAACAACTGACTTGCTAATCATCCTAAAATATGGGCAATAACAGCCTAAAGTTCCCTGTTCCCCAGCCCAACAATAAATAATCAATTTTTTTCTCATTATGTAAGCCCTACTGCTCGGGTCAGACAAAACTATTTGGTTCAAATTCCAATTCAGCACCAAAAAGGAATAAAAAAGCAACCTTAGTTCTATATGATGATTTCTCATTAGCATATAAAGAAGATAAGGAATTCAATATCCAACTAATCTCTCATATTTTAATCTAACAGAGAGAAGCATGTTGTCTAAATTATTTTCCCTTACCTTAATTCACTACAAAAAGGTAGGTTTTATTATGATTTTTTTATTCAAATATATTATACAAAAGTGAAGATATATAACAATGACAGGTGATTAAAAATGCTAGGATGATGGCTATGTTTGAAAGCAGAAGCATTTAGTCAATAAAGAAAAGCCACTCCAACAATTGGTCACACAAAAATAATAAGTCAATACACAGGAACAAAATGCTGTTTGACCAAATGTCCAGAAAAAATATAACATCACAGATATGGAAATCCAAATTTGCCACCTCTTGCATATTCAAAAACCATTTTCATTTTCACATCCATCAAATACCAACAACACCTTCTACATGTATATCCCATTGCGCTTATACAGGAAAGTTCTTCTTAATAGCTACATAGCACCAGCATTTCAGTCTGAGGAGAGTTTGGTGCCTGGCACGTATCATCGTCACATGAACACATGTATTTACATTCAATTACTTATATTTTTCAAATTATTACTGGTGCTGACATCATAGTATCAATGTCGTGTCTAGTATTTGTGTCTTTGAAGTGGTACATAGCTTAATATAAGTATATATGCCAAAATTTAAAAGACTAAACCCAACATAGTGTTTGATATTTGTGTCTGTGAAGTGCTACGTAGCTTAATAGACATGTATATGCAAAAATTTAAAGACTAAACCCTTCTAATGAAAAAAGATGTCTCCTTTTTCTAGTTTTAGGTACTCTAGTGAACTCATTTCAGTATAGCCAGGAAAACGAAGCAATAATATGGCAGATAAACTCGAATACATTACAGAATGTAGCAACTACGAAAAATATACAAAAACAGGGGACCATTATCACCCTAAATTAAGATGCAGAACACCTATGATTAATTAATGATAGTCCTTTAACTTTAACATTACGGATAAGTTTATATATAGCATTTCAGGAACGAAATGAAATAAAAAATAAAAAAATAAAAAAAATAAAAAAATAAAAAAAATAAAAAACAATTGAAAGAAAGATAACGTACCAGGCCAGAAGCAAAAATTCAAAGCGTCCAATACAAACAAGTACTGAACGGTGAGTGGTCCATTATCAAAATAATGAATCCCTTCAAAATCCCATTCCACTTTGGGAATAGAGTCGATCGTGTTCACCACTTTCTCAATTCCTGAAAACGACATCACCAACGCATAAACGCATTTTTTAACTTATATTTTTCATAATGCACATGCAGAATGAACGACATTAGTATGAATTGAACCTGAGGCGTCAACGACGACATGTGAAGAACGGCTTGCGACCCAAGCAGACGTTGCCCTAACTTCGTCCATGGAGTTTTCACAATGCGGCGTTTGAACGTGAACCTGTGGTGAACCCTAAAACGAAAACGTTTGAAAGTAAAATAAATAGGAGGGGAGGTTGTTGTTGGTGTTATTTATTTACCTGGTTAGAAGTTTCGCGGGTTTTCATAGGGAATGTGAGGGGTATAGGTAACGTTGGCGTGTTTTTCCAATTTCATAAAGTGTGTGTTTGGTGACACATTGACTCTGAACCTGACCTTTTTTTTTCCCTAAATTGGAGAGCTTATGTATGGGCCACGAAATGCCCAATTTGAGGCCTATGGAGGATAAAGTTCCGATATACTACCAGACCTAATGATATCACGTGATGAATGTCTGCCTGATCCACTCTCTCACCTCCCTTTTTCCAATTCAAACTACCGCTCATCTCACATGCAGGCATTTTTGCACGTTTTTTATCTACAAACAGACGCTGGTTTTGAATGTTACGATAGGATAAGCCTCTCCACATTTTTTTTTTAAATACCAATATCCATTCGTTTAAATTGATGGAATATATTAGTAAAAGAATATGATGCAATATAAATTTAAATCACTGAAATTTAAAAGGAGAAATTTACAAACAAAATTACAACACGTCTAAATATTATAAAACAGCAAAATAGTTATAAATATAATAAAATTAAATTAAGTGTTTATATTATTTATGTTTTTAGATTTGTGGCCTAAACGGCATTAAAATTCTCAATTAAAATTTGTAAGATATCAAAATTAACATCTTAATTTAAATTAAACAGATAGTGCAACAAAATGGAAAAATTAAACATTGTTGCAATCAAAAGAATTAACGAATGATTTTATATAAAATAAGATAACAAAATGGAAAAATTTAATTTATATAAAAACTATTTATTTAAATAAAATAAGAAAAAAAAATTAACGAATGATTTTATATAAAAAATAATCTTAAATTACCTTATCTAATAGTCAAACAAGATAAAATTTAGATTTGTTTGATGAGTGGTGGCTGCAAAGCTTTTGGAATAACTTTTATCAATGTCATATAAATTATTATTATTATTTTTTTTTGAATGATTCCCTCGTCGTCGTTATAAAGTATTGAAGACAAAATTAGTAATTAGATTAATTTCTTGTTTAATAAAAAAGTGACACGTAATATATCACATAATCGCTCAAGTCACAGGTTAACAATGAACTTCAGATTAAAGACTAAATTAACAGACGTTTTACATGAGTCGTAAACTAATTTTAATTTTTTTGTGAGTTAATGACTAAAACGAGCATCATAAATTTAAAGATTAAAATAAATGTTTACTCATTATTTTTTGTTACCTTTAAAGTTAAGTTTTGTCCCATTATTTTAAAAATGGTCAAATTAGCAATTTATAAGGATAATACATGTTGCCTATTTTGTTTTGAATTATGGATCAAATTGAAGGACTAGGCTAATATTACTTAAGTGCTAGTTCTTATAGAAAAACGTCGATATTACTAAGTTGAATGTTTTGTCTCGATTTAAATTCGGAATCATGTAGTTATGTGATTTAAATATAGAATAAATTATCATATATTTTAAGACAAAAAAAATGACTAGACTAAACTTTTACCATAAATTCAAAGAACAAATTGAACTCTTTTTGAAATACATTTTTATTCAACAAACTCACGTTATATCAATATTTAACACATAATTCAACAATATAATTTTCTTCTTAAATCAACACAAAATGCAATTAACAATAGTCCATTTTACTCATTTTATGAATAAAAAATGATTTAAAAGGAGACGAAATGAATTTATTCACCTATTTCGCAAAAACAATAAAAATATTTAAAAAATATTTAATTTTTATAAATCTTATATTAAAATTGTGGAAGAAGAAGTGAGGTAGGAAAACCTTTCAAGGACTATATACAAACTCATTCATTGAAACAAATCTCCATATTTACAAAATTGTGAGAAAAAAGATTAATTAAATTTGTTCAATATCTTCACCTATTTTGTAGAAACAAAAAAAGTTATCATAAATATTAAATTTTGGTGAAATATAGATTGATCATGGAAGAATGTAAAGTGGATACAAATTTCTAAAATTATATACAACCCATCTGATACATTGCCGAAATTCAATAATGCTTACCATTAACTTAACGAAAAAGATAAAATTAATGGACCAAAACGATACTAAAGTTACAAGATGGAACTGAATTTTTAAATGACTAAGACAAAAAAAGAAGGCATTTAAGCCATAATAATAATAATACATAAAGAAAGAACAAGGGTTTAGAGTGTCAAAACAGACGAACAAATTACAGCAACTTATTTTTGCATTTGCGATTTGATGGCCATTAGGCCTTTCCAATCAACCTTGTCGCTCGATAGATTCGTCTCTCTTTTCCGCACTCCTCGTTCATTTTCATCCTCCACCACCAGTTTTCCCGTTTTCCCCAATTTCTTCCGTCGTCGCTTCGCCGTCTCTTCTTCAAATTCATCCTCACGACCTCCTCACCGCTCCCACCCTCCTCCGCTCCCTCCGTCTGACACTATGGCGCTCAAGATTGGAAAATCCACTCGCCGTCCCGGCGCTACCTCCAAAGCTAGGATTTACGCTGATATCAATGTTGTTCGCCCTAAGGAATATTGGGACTACGAATCCCTCGCCATTCAGTGGGGGTAACAACTAACAATCCAATTCACACCGTTAATACTTTTCATTTTTTTTAATATTGATTTTAATTTCTTGCATTTGTTATAGAGAACAAGATGAATATGAGGTTGTGAGGGAAGTTGGAAGAGGAAAATACAGTGAGGTGTTTGAAGGTGTTCACTGTACGGATAATGAAAAATGTGTCATCAAGATCCTGAAACCTGTTAAGAAGAAGAAGGTGAATCACGACGGACTTTTTTCATTTGGTGTTTGGTGAATGGGTTTTTTTTTTTGATTAAGCGAACAACTTTATTAGACAGTACATGAGGCAAACAAAATGCTTGCCTCCCTACCTCTAACCCATTGCAGAATATATGAATAATGTATAGAAGCAGCATAAAAGCATTACAATTGTTGGAAGATGAATCTTGAATTCATCTTGTTAGAGAATTTTTGAATGATATTCTATTTCATTTCTCAAAATTGTACAATAGTTTATTTGGCTCCTTATACAGGAGGTTAGATTCCATAGTGAGTGTTGTACCAAATAAAAAATCCAGAGTGTAACTAACTGTAAAAGTTAGTTAAGCCATTTTATTGTCCATGGATGTTCCATATTACTAATGGTGTACAAGGATATTGAGTGTAACTAGCTTTATCAGTTAGTTACATCTATTCTATACTCTATGAGTGTACCATATTACTTAATGGTGTACAAGGGTGTCTCTAATAACAACGTCCTAGAACATCAAAACCGTGTGTCCCAACCAAAACCATCATGATCCTCTTTTATTTCAGCTGTTTTAGTCGAGACAAGGCCACAGGTTCAAGCATCATTTAGATAAAGTGTTATTGATTTTATCTGATTTAATTTTCAACCAGTCCTATGATAATATTTTTACCTCATCCACAAAATTTTCCACACTCACTTCATTATTTTGAAAATATTTCTCATTTTTTTGCCTTCCGAATAACCCAAATACATGTGAACCACACAACTTGTGCTCTTTGTTCAAATACTCTCCCTCCATCGATAATTCCCTCCAAATTGATCAAAACTCTCACCTTTGTGCCTTTGTGATGCAAAACCGAGCTAACTCCAATCCATTTACAATTTGCATACCATACACTAGGAAACACCAGACACTCATCAAAAAGGTGTGACACGTGTATGGGATGTGATTTGTAAATGGATTGGAGTTTGTTTGATCTTTCCCAGGCTATGTTGTCAATCCCAGCGCAGTCCTGCGGGATCCCGGTACGGTGGAGGGGCTGGCCGCGATGCCACCGACTGGAAAAATGTGGTTAGATGGTAGCAGCGCTCTCGACCGCAAATCCCACTATCATCATGACCCGTTATCCCAACTCGACCTGCTATAGGACTTTTTCAAGATCACATATTTTTTCTTATGTTTTTATTCTATATTATTCATCAAGGGTATTTAGATCATTTCACATCAACTTAAGCCCTAAATTTTTTTATTATTATAAACCCACAAAGGGGTTGGTTCAGCATTGTGAAGAAGAAACCATTTTTGTTCTTCCTCCGTCGCCATCCTTCTTTTCTTGCTCCGTTCAACATCGTTATGCTCGGTTCTTGCTTTGTGCAGATCGTTATGTTCTTGCTTTGTTGTTTTCGTTCCATTTTGCTCTGTTTTGTCTGCTTTGTTTCTTCTGCTCTGTTTTGTTGATTACGATTACTATTAGTACTTGATTTTGATGTTGGATTTTGGTTGTTAGGTATGATTACCCCTTTAGTGCTATTTTTTTTTTAGTATTTTTGTATACTACTTATTTGTATTATATGTTTAGTTTATATACTGTTTTTTGGCCTTTGCTCCCACGATCCCGCTATCCCATTTTTAGGATTCGGTGCTCTGTGCCACTATCTGAGACTGAGAACATAATTCCCAGGCACTAAAGGTGTTTAAAATTTAAATTATGTACCTTTGTTCTTCAGGCAACTGGCACACCGCACACATCAATGTGTTTCATACATTATGTTTGGGAAATAAATTTCGTGTTAGTGTTTCAGTTTTTCTTGTTATGTTTAGCATTTTCTTTGTATTTTTGGATGTGAGTGGTCATACAAGTGTTCGTCGGAGTGGTGACAGTGTTTGAGAGTAATTAGCTACCCAGTATTTATTTTATTGTTTACAGTATGATTTCCGTTAAACCCTGATGATTTGTGTAGGTTCCTTTCCTGTCCTCTGGCTATATTACATGTATTACTATAATTTTAAACATGCTCCTGATTCTGGATGCAGATAAAGAGGGAGGTCAAGATATTGCAAAATCTGTGTGGAGGACCCAACATTGTAAAGTTGCTTGACATTGTTAGAGACCAGCAGTCAAAGACCCCTAGCCTTGTATTTGAATATGTTAATAATACCGATTTTAAAGTGCTCTATCCTACCTTGTCAGATTACGATATACGATACTATATCTATGAACTTCTAAAGGCAAGTTTATATGCTTTCTTGTTTATGAAAGAGCAACATAACATCGATAGTTCAATTTTGTAGTCATTATTTGTTTTGCACATTGCTGGACAGTCAACAAAAGATATAATTAATGCTTCATAGTTCATAATCACAACAAGGTTAATTATTATTTTTCTGGAGAAGTCAATTATAGAAAGTGGTTAATCATAACATGTCTTATTATAAGTTGTCAAGTTTTTGATATATAATTGCATTAGTTTCTGTTTTTGAGGTCTTTTTTTTCCCTATTTTTTGCGGCTTTTAACTTGAAATAGTTATATTTTCTGAATTTTTTGACAGGCATTGGAATATTGCCACTCACAAGGAATCATGCATCGGGATGTAAAGCCGCATAATGTAATGATCGACCACGAGCAGCGTAAGCTTCGCCTTATAGACTGGGGACTTGCAGAGTTTTATCATCCTGGGAAAGAATATAATGTTCGCGTTTCCTCGAGGTTCTTTATGTTTCTTTTATTGCATATCCTAATGACTTATAGTTGTAAAAAAACTTCCTCTGGTCTGGCCCACTAGATGGCAAAATTGGTGAGCTGGGAAATACTCAAGTAGGCCCGAAATTAAAGGGGGTTTAGGTTGTGGAGTTCACTGCTGTGAATTTTGAGGGAATTTTTGGTGGTTGCTTCTAAGTTCCTTTTGGTTAAAAGAGAAATTGCCACATTGGATTTTTTAACACCTGCCAAACTTGGTCTTGGCGCATATATAGGTCCATAGTACTTCCTTGATATAATCTAAGATGGCACCTTTGCATAGATTTTCAGTTGGTACTTTGGGTAATCAATGTGTTCCTTTGGATGTTTTTGGTATGTTGATACTCTTTGTATACAGTATATAGGTTTTGTTGTCTTTGAGCTGTGTACAATATCTGTAAGATGCTACTAATTACCAAATCTTCATTCTGCACTTTCCTTTGAAAAACTATTATTTGACTCTTTCCTTTTTGCGTTGTTTGTAGATATTTCAAAGGTCCTGAGCTACTTGTTGATCTTCAAGACTATGATTACTCTCTTGATTTATGGTCTCTGGGTTGTATGGTTGCTGGAATGGTATGGGTGAACTTTATTATAATGCAATTTGTTGTAATTTATTTAGGGCCTGGTTCTTGATTTGCAGAGACGAACCTTCCATTTTTCACTGATGCGTGTTATATGATTTCCCCTAAAATCAATGTATAGGGTACAGTTTTTATGTAATGCTTACCCGATGTTTGTGTTGTTCAGATATTCCAGAAGGAGCCATTCTTTTATGGACATGATAACTATGATCAACTAGTGAAAATAGCCAAGGTTAGTGAATATTGTGAACCAGATATCACATGAGATGTCATGTTGCAAGTGTTATTTATTACATGTAATTGTGTGCCCCCCCCTCCATATTTTGACATTTCTCTTTTATGTACTTGGGTGTCATCAAGTTTGTACCACTTGCTGGTTTTGTTATTCAGTCTTTCTTATAGAAATGACACATGTCATTGTCTTTCTTTGAGAATTTTTTTGCATGCATGATCCAACTTTGGTCCATATTTTTTTGATACCAATTGCGCAGAACCATTGCTTTTTTAAATATATATAGTTTAACATTTTTAATTAGTTTTGGCCTGCAAAGTCAATCTGAAATTCTGCAATAGATTTGCCTGCAAAGGAGGTTTTTCAGTTCTTAGCTATATGCTATACAATATTGCATATTGAAAAGATGTAGACAGAAAATTTTGGATTGACAAACCGTTTCATCCCTGCTGTAACAGGTACTTGGATCAGATGAATTAAATGCATATCTCAACAAGTATCGCATAGAGTTGGACCTGCAACTTGCAGTGCTTGTTGGGAGGTTAGTTTTCATCCTTTCACAAATGATGTATATTGGTTTGGTTTGTCTGAAGTAGGGAATTCACTCTAGAGGAAATAAGCGAGGAATTAGCCATTGATTAGAAAAACAATAGTTGAAATTAAATAGTGTCATAATTTATTATACATTTGCATGTATGTAAATGTAATCACAATTTCTACCGCTGATTTTCTCACCTCTTAGAATGAATCCCCACTTTAAAAGGGTCAAATCATCTGTATATATGTTGGCTTTGCTCACTAACCATTTTTTTCTTTCTAAAAGTCTTAACTATAAAAAGGTTCTAATATTGTGGCAGGTATGGCCGGAGGCCATGGGCAAAGTTCATCAATAGGAATAATCAACATTTGGCTGTTCCTGAGGTAGCATGTGTTCTGATTATTTCTGTTCAAGAATACCCATATGGTCATTGATTTCATTCTAAATTGATCCCCTTTTTTTAAAGGCTATTGACTTTGTTGACAAGTTACTACAGTTTGATCACCAAGAACGGCCCACTGCAAAAGAAGCTATGGTAAGGAGCCCAATCTTTTGGCAACATAACATTTTTATTATTGAAATAGGTTAAGTCATCTGTGGCAAATTGACTTTTGAACTTCATGATTCTAATATGATTTTTTGCTAGCTATTGCTATTACTTCATCTCATGTGCCACTGATTAATTTTTCTATGCCTGGATTTTCTTCCTCCTTTGAGCTTTGTAGATAAAATCACGATGGGATTTTATTACAAAATCCTACCAGGACTTTCACAGTTTCTATTTCACTGAAGTGGCTATTGGTTTCTTATGCTCTGTATTCCAGTAGATTGTGTGATAAGCCTTGATTTTTTTCTTCTTCAGAAATCTGCATTATTTAAGCTCAAATTATATACTAACTATCTATAGTCCATCCTGCATATAATTATTTGACAATATGAACTTGTTTCCCATAAACAAATATTCAATGCTTGCAGGCCCACCCCTACTTCAATCCAGTGAGAAATGCAGAAAGCAGTACAACTCGTGCACATTGAGTTGCTGGTGCCTTGTTTGAGATATCTTGCTTACTTTTGGTCAAGGCCGAAAAGTCTTCAAACATGGAGAAGCTTGATTTAATTCTGCCCTCAAGTTTCATCAAAATACCCCTTACTTTTTGGGCAAAATCCAGGTCTCAACGATATCATCTTGATGTGTGCTTCAATTTTGTGAATGAATTAATTCCATTTGAGTGAAGCCTATACGCTTGTGTTTGTTGTAACTGGTCAGGTTTGTGAGTTCTTATTCTTTGTAGTCTTGAAGAAAATGGAAACAGTCTTCAGTTTAATTTCTACAGACATTTCATTATTTTGTTACTAAGATTTCATTTGAAATGTTGGAATCTATAGGCGCCTAAAGTGGGAATAATGTCGGTATAATTGTACTTCCATTTTGAGATGGAAAAAAAAACGTGTTTATGTTCTGAAGTTTATTTCCGGAGGGCAAAAAGATTGTGTTTATCTGGAAGTGTACTTCCGAATTACATGTAAAGGTGGGAAAAGAAACTCCCCTAGAGAGTTTCAATTCAGGACCAAGTAAGCAACCATCTATCGTGAATACATGACTGATCAGCTTTCATATGGGCTTATTTTCACTTTATCTTAACTTCGTTACCCGCCGCCAAGGGTTTTTTGGGTCTACCAAATCTTTGCTTTCACCACGAAGTTCCATTGCATCCCATGTGTTGTAGTCTAAACAAGTAGTTTTTATTTTTTGTTTCATTAATCGTATTCCTGTGGATGATTTTGAGGTGACAAAAAAACTGAATTCACAACCATAGATGACTTGTGGAAAGAAATTCAACACTCCACACAAGAGAAGGGACCCTGTAGCCATCGAATATTCATAGGGGATAGGGGATTTTCATCTTTTGAATTCTTGGTTATAAAATACATATAGGGGATATGAGATCTAGGGGACAGGGGATTTAGGGGGATAAGGGATAGAGGATATTCATCTTTTGAATTCTTGATTATAAAATACATATCTTTACTCTATAGAATACTCTCAAGCAATTAACAAGTTCATACTTGAACGTAGTCATATGTATTCTATATCATTTATCCCCTATCTCCTATCGCTTTTCCCTTATATCCCCTACAACCTATAACAACGTATCATATACCCTATAACAACGTATCATATAACCACTATAACAACGTATCATATAACCACAAAGACGTTCAAAGAGAGAGAAACTGTGCTTGCACAACAACAGGTGTGAAACGAGTGAGGCAAGAGTTTGTGAAACATAATTTTAGAAAGAACTTTGGTAATAGTAAAGGCATCACTCCATCCGCTTTTCTACTTGAATTATATGTGATATAAATGTATGATGATGGTTTTGTTTGTGTGTTATTTTTAAAATAAATATTAATAATGGATGTGTCTCAGAAGTTCTCAAGAGATGGTGTGTGAGTTTATGCACCACTCAAATCTTGATCGAAATATTTCTTCACCTAAACATTGTGTGCATATTGCACAAGAACACAAGTCTTGTTCTAAATCGATTTATCAGAGTGGCGCAACGGAAGCGTGGTTGAAACTTAGTGGATCTTGTAGGGGTTGTGATATACATGTTGCAATTAAGATTGTATGTTAGTTTATGGTCCAAAACTTTAGGAGAAGAAAATTATCGAGGGAACAAAATAAATGATTTAGTCGTGTTCAATTCGACATGTAGAACATTAACTGTGAATTTTATGACAGTCACATTCATGAGATTAAATGGTTATGATACTATTAAGTATTTTTGGGTTGATGTAAAGTTATTACTAGTTGGATGATTGAGTAAGTATGAACTTGTTAATTGCTTGAGAGTATTCTATAGAGTAAAGATATGTATTTGAAATCAAAAGTCAGAAGGTCAAAGGAAAAAGATGAATATAGTCAGATCTAGAATTTAGAGGATGGTTCAGAAAAGTTGAAAGCAACCCATCAAGCTTTTGCAAAGGCTAAAATCAGACTATTTATTGTGCTTGCACGAATGAATACATGAAAAAGTCAAGTTAAAGAAAGACAACAAGAAACAAGCCAAAAATAGAAGATCACATGTGAATGTCATATGTAAAAGGGTGGCTTTCTCTCTCTTGTCAACATCAGCTCAAAAGTTGAAATCAACCTACACTACTAGAAATTTCGCCTATAGTGATCGATTTAGAGACCGAATATTTTCAGTCACACTAGCGACCGAAATAGAGACTGTAATTTTGAATTTATGAACTAAATATTTTTTCGTCACTAAATCGGTCACTAATAAAATTTAGAGACTGAAATAGCAAGTGAATTTTAGCGACCAAAATTTCAGTCGTTAATTATCACTAATAAAAAATTTGCCTTTTACACTAGCGACCGAAATAGAGACTGGAATTTTAAACCTTGAAACTAAATATTATTTCGTCATTAAATTGGTCGCTAACAAAAAGTAGAGATTGAAATAGCAACTGAATTCTAGCTACCAAAATTTCAGTCGCTAAATATTTTTTAATTACATAATTTAATTTTGTTTATTAATAAAAAAAAAGTGAAATAATTGTTGCATAATTTTTTTTTAGAAAATGTGAAATATTTAATAACTAATTAAAAAAAATAAATGCTTAATTGCACTTTTGGTCCCGCTATTTAGGGGTGGGAATAGACTAGGCTTTAAAAGGCCTTAGCCTGGCCTACGATTTATTTTTTCGGCCTAAGTCTGGCCTACGGCTCTCATAGGCTTTTTTTTCGGCTTGACCTGACCTTTTTAATAGTGTGGCCTGACCTGGAAGCCTTTTTAAAAGATTTTTTAAACGCAGCTATTATTACCTCTTAAATAAATAAGAAACAATTACTAAGTGATTGACTACCTCTTAAATAAATAAGAAACAATTACTAAGTGATTGACTAATTGAACTGTTATCGAATATGAAACGACTACCAAATATAGAAACGTTATCGAGTATGGAATGATTACCAAATGATTGTCTAATTGATAAAATTTAAAATAGAAAATAATATTATTAATATAATAATAATAAATAATATTAATAAATAATAAATATATATAGGCTGGTCTGTCAGGCATAATAGGCTTTTTTATAATCTTGAGTCTGACCTATTTAAATAAATAGGCTTTAAAAATAGTCTGAGTCTAACCTTTTTATTAAATAGGCCAGGCCAGGCTATAGGCCCATTCGGACGGCCTAGCCTATTCTCATCCCTACCCCTATTATAGGTGAAAATTGAAAGTAATCCCCTCATTTTGTTTGTCCCCAGTTTTAATCCTCCAAACATAATTTGAGGTCAAATCATGATGAATTGTCATTTTTTTAATGACGTGTTAATAAAAAAAGTGACGTGGCAGATGCTTACGTGGAATAAACTTTTATAATTAAAAAATATAATTTATATTTTTAAAAATCATTTTTATAATTGTGAAAATATTTTTAAAAATACAATTAAATTATTAAAATTAAAAGAAAATGAAAAACATATGCAGCAGCATGAAGGCAAATGAGAATCAGAATCATATGAACTAGCTTGAACCCTAAATCAAAAAACAGCCTCAATTTACCAAAAGTCCCAAATCGTGAACCCTTTTCATCAGAAAAACACAAAAACATTGTTCTAATATGTGTATGTAGTGACAACAAATGTATTAACTACATTACAGGTATGTATCTCCTCAGGCATGTATGCACAAGGTGCCTGTTAATAAGGCTGAAATTACCTATTTCACAAAATATTAGAGGTATAGATGAAATTACCTATTTCACCCACCATTCAAGAGAAATTGCACCAATTTGATTCACTTACGTTGTTTTGGCTTTCTAGGTGCAAACTTACTCCTGTTATTGCAGAGGTGGATAGAATAATGAGACCGGGAGGAACATTGATTGTACGTGATGAACCTAACACCATCAGCGAAGTGGAAACTTTGTTCAAATCTCTTCATTGGGAAATAACCTTCTCCAAAGAACAAGAAAGTTTGCTATGTGCAAAGAAAGGAACTTGGATAGAACGAAGACGATGAAGAAGACGGCCACGAATACGAAGACGATGAAGAAAAAGAAGACGACGAACACCAACACGAATACGAATACCAACACGGAACACGAAGATGATGACCAACAATGAAGAAGAAGACAAAATCGAAATCGGATTATGATGAAGAAAAGTGAAATGATCGATTTTGATGAAAAGGGTTCACGATTTGGGGCTTTTGGTGAATTGAGGCTGTTTTTTAATTTAGGATTCAAGCTAGTTCATATGATTCTGATTCTCATTTGCCTTCATGCTTATTTTTTATTTTCTTTTAATTTAATTTTAACAATTTAATTGTATTTTTAAAAATATTGTCACAATTATAAAAATAATTTTTAAAAATATAAATTATTGTCGCAACGCATCATCACGTATCCATTAGGGAGCTTACATCTCGTTGATAGCCCTCTCCTCCTACGAATGACCTCTCTCGTAGGGGCGGCTCCATCTAACGGTTAACTTTCCATAATCAACACGTGGTAACTAGGTGCACCTAACGCATTAATAATTATAACAACGATTTCTCAAAACACGCGTTTAAAATTATTTCATCGAAATTCATGAAAAATATATTCAATCGCATAACAAATAAATATTTAAATACTTTAACTCATACATAAATCCAACAAATAACATATTATATAACAAAGACCACTAAATTAAATAATTGACGAAAATCGAGATAAAATTCAAAGGTTGTGTTTCCCAAAATTTTCAATAAATACTTTAATATAGAAAACAAGTAAAATAATAATAGTAGTATAAAAATATATGACGATGATCGTCGTCAACTCACTGCTATGAAAAATCGTCTAACTTTGCTCCCCAACAACTCTCAAAGTAGCCGGCAGGATCTCAGCGGACAAATCTGAGCATCAAGAATATTTCCAAGACTTTAGAAAAATGATTCTAAAGTTTAACTAGCTCTAGGAATATACCCTAAGCACAAAATATACCCTAAGCACAAAATGATCCTAAGCACAAATATACCCTAACTAGCTCTAGGAATTGACGAAAAATGATCCTAAAAATCATTTAAATATACCCTAAGCACAAAATAAGATTTTTTACTCAAATCTACATTTTTCTATGAATTCATACTAGGATTAGAGTTGTACATTTACCTCAATGAGTCTCAATCAACAACTCTTAGGAGATGAGTACTCTTTTACTTCCTTAGAACACAAACCCTAACTAAAATCCTAACCAAGAGCATTTTTTTTAATGGTTGTGAGGGTGTTAAATTCATTTGTTAATGGTTGATGGTTTGGGTATTAAAGAGAGAAAAGATATAAGGAGAAGGGAAGGAAAAAACAACAAAAGAAATGGGGGAGGGAAAGTTTCTGTCGAGGAAGAAGGAGAGAGAAAAGTAAGGCACAAAATTCGGTCACTAGATCGGTTACTAAACTCGGTCGCTAAATCGGTCACTAAATTTAGTCACTAAATTCGGTTGCTAAATCGGTCACTGATTTGGTCGCAACAGCTAGCGACTAGCAGTTTACCAATTGATTTAAATTGGTCACTAATTCGGCCGCTATTGGATTTAGTGACCGATTTTCTCCATTTAGTGACCGAAAGTTTGGTCTCTAAAAGCGTTTTTTCTAGTAGTGCTATACCTTAAAGTTTTCAAAAAGATTGCAGCTCACATGGTCAAAGAAACAATTTTGCACTTCTTATAAAGTAGAATTGACAAAGACTTGTCAAGATCTAAGTTACAAGAAAGTGCATGCACGAGGATGGTAGCTGCTTGGGCTAGAAAAGACTTAATGGCAGTTCTGTAATTATGATAAAAAACTTGGAATGTTTGAAATAACTTCCAACGGTCATCAAAAAGCTTGGACCTCTATAAAATGCAAACAAGCTCTCCATCAGATAACACACAACACACTTGCATAAAAAGATCAAGCATCTTAAAGCTATCAAGAGCAAACACTTATCCTCACTTCTTACTTTCTTTGATCCTACACAATATCTTTGTAAATCCTTAGAGAAAGTATTTAGTATTAATCACTCTCATATCACTTTGTAATTTCCTTGTGAGTTACACTTGGAAATATTTGAAAATTGATTGTAAGCTTGGTGAAGCTAAAGAATACACAGTTTGTAATCATTCTCGGTGTGAGGTTGATCAGTTTGAAAGTTAGTGAAATCTCACAAGAGTGTGAGGACTATACCATATTTAATCAACCCCCCTTTTGGTGATATTTAGCTACGTCAAAATACCCCTTCAGTTATTGTACATTTTTCTATACCATACGATTGGGATCCCAACCTTAAATTGAAAACGTTCACATGATAGGTAAATATCAAACAATGAAATTATGCGAAATTGAACTAGAAACAAAAACAAACTTGTTCACGTAGCCATCCTCATCAGCTACAGCAAGGTCGTAGCAACGTTTTGAAGTCTACACACACACAAAAAACCCCAATAATGAGAAAAAGAATACGGACTTCACACTATAAAATGGTTTTAGACTATCTTCTCTTCGGATATCATTTATATATTAGATGCTAACTCGCGTGTTGTGCAAGTATATTTTTATTTATTTAATTTAAGTGGATTTTGAAAAAAAATTAATATGAAGTTTTATGTCTGAATTTAGTATTTATATCAATAATATATAATTTTACCAATATAATTCATAAAAGATAAGTACCAATTTAGAGGAATGACTTGAATAAATAAAGTAACATATTAATATTGAGATCGATGAATATGTCAAATATTGAAGTAATATATTTGATAATTGAAATTAAGAGATAAACTCAATTGATATACAATTGAGTTACAAAATATATTACTTTATTGCTGAAACTAAAAATGATTAAAGTGAGATAGTTGGAAACACATTTAACTTGTATTTTACATTATTACTTTTTTGTTGTCTCACTCGATCATTTTAATCATCCATCTTTATGGTAATTGTAAAAAAATTTATTTTAAATTGGATATATTAGAATTTTAATTTACAAACATTCAAAATGTTATTAGCATTAATAGAGTAATCATAATGATTAACATTTTAGTTTCAAAATCGAAATGCAAAATTTATAACAATAACAAACTATTAATCGTCAAACAATTATAAGTATACATCAAAATTTATACATTAAATAATTTCAGTAAAATAAAGTTGACCAAAATTCAACAGACATATTTTGTCCATCATTTCTTAATATTTATATGTTATATATATTTACCAATATTCAAAACATAAAAATGTTGTTATTTCACTTGATCATTTTAATCATTGATCTGTGTGGTAATTGTGAATTTTTTTATTTTAAATATGATATATTAGATTTTTAATTTACAAACATTCAAACTATTATTAATATTAATAGAGTAATCATAATCATTAGTATTTTGGCTTTAAAACTGAAATTTAAAATTTATAACAATTTAGTTACAAAATATTAATTATCAAACAATTATACATTAAATATAAAAAATTACAAATAAATTACTTTAATTTCATGTCAATTAACACTGTAATACAACAGATCAAATTAAATTAATTTCAATAAAAAAAAACTAACCAAAATTCAAAG
>JBBPBS010000738.1:12730250-12742540 GCA_037974835.1 Cicer judaicum
TTGATTAAGATGATGATAAGATTGAGAGAAAAATAATATAAATTATCAATTTAAATGCAACTTGGAGTTGCATCTAAAAAAATTATACAAGTTTGTGAAATATGCTATAAATCAATGAGAAAATGATTGTTACTAAACAATTTTACTTTAATCATACAAAATTATATGTTATAAGTTATTAATTATAAACTCTTTGTTTGAGCTTACCAAACAGATTTTTATTGGTATAACAAATATTTCAAATGAATACAATTATGAGTTTGAGGAACTGTTATTGTTTTTTAGCACTCTAAATTAATAAAAAAAAGTAATTGAAATAGGATATTTAAAATGTGGCAAGCTGTATTCTCGTAGATGATTAAAAAAGAAAGTGAGTCATAGGAGTATAAGTGGAGATACAGTTTGATAAGTTTTTAAAATCTTATACTATTTGATTCTGTTTTTGTCAACCTTAAACTGTTTGATAACTATCAGCAAAAAAATAAAATAGAAATTATTGAACAATCTAATGTATAATTTTCACCCTTTATTCTTTAATTTTTGTAAAATTAAATAATCACAATTTTTATTTTTTAAATCTTAAACAGGATATTTTAGATTTATTTATGTTGGTATATTAAGTTTTAGTAAGATAAGAGTTTCACATTTGATAAAAAAATAAATATTAAACATTATATAAGTGTGAAGACTCAAATATTCAATAAATTAATATTTTAAGGTTTTAAATAAATACACGGTGTGTATTTCATTTGCGTAGTGTTTGTTTTTATTTCATTGTTAAAATTATTTAGACTTTCTCCTTATTTAATATATCAAAGTCAATAATTTAGAGTGATTTGCTTGTTGTGATATCAAAGTCTAGCATAATAAGAGTGGTCCAATAACATGTGTTCACGATGTAATTGTATGTACTTGAAAAAAAATTGTTCAAGAGGTATATATTTATATAAATAGATGAATTCACACGAAAAATTATTAATATATCAAATGTAAATAAAAAATATCATATTTAATAAAAAAATATAAATAAGAAGATTAAGATTCTCTATATTATAAGATTTTGTACGAAAATGGATTATTTATTTTATTTTGTATTTAAAATGTACTACGAAAGTGTCCACCATCTCATGAACCAACAATTTAAACATATTTTAAAAATATTTAATAAGCCTGAGAAGAATTTCATGAAGTTTCTTGGTTGACTAGACGGTATATATATATAAGAGATAATTTTGTTTGGTTTCTAATACAGCTTTATTTTATTTTGATGAGTACAGAGTACTGTGTAAAAGTAATGGTCAAAAGGAATGGAACAGTCCGTAGTAGAGACTTACGGGGATTGCATTAAAATGAAAATTACCAATACCAAATCACATCACATGTGCTATTAGTAACGAGGGTCTTAGTGTGAGATTTGATTTGGCTCACATGTTGGAGCAACAAATTGGCGTGAACACCACTTCCATTATACTTTCTTGCTCATTTTCTTAACATACTTCCGCAAGCCTAATAGCCATGGACACAAGAGAATCTATTGAAAAAAATATTGATTTTTTTCAATTCCAAATAGATAAAGTTATATAAATTTTTTATAAAGAATAAAATCTTATCTCATCTTAGAAGTTGGTGTTGCAAGGTTGAGATTGATGCAATATAAAGATCTATTACTATATGAGAGTGGAAATGTGGATAAATAGATTATATTAGATGTAAAAGTTACTTAGATTTAGATTTAAATGTAAAAATTAATTAGAGTTATTTTTTAGGTGGTTAGTTTGTATGTTTTCTTATGTTTTTAGGTGAAATTTTTAAAAGATTGTTCAGCCACCTTGAGTAGAAGAAGAGAAATAAAATGGTTTGGAGAAATACAAAATCTACATATTCAAGAGTTAGTTTTAATCTATTAGTTTAAAAAATTGTTCTTGATGAAGAATTCAAGAAAAATCAAGGAGAAAGATCTAAAAAAGCAAAAGCAAAAGCAAGAGTCCATCAAAATATTTGAATTTCTTTATAATATTTTTGTTTTCTAAAAAAAATCAAACATTTTAGTTTCTATCGTTAAATATAATGGATTGTTTAGTATAAAATTCATATTTTCTACCAGTTATATTTTTTGATATTTAAATTCCTTCAATTGATATATTTTTGGTGTTTCAACTTTCTTTTTATCTAGCGTATTTGCTGACATTTTTAAATCGAACGAGTAATAAACATATTTAGTTTGTAAGATGATTAGATTAAAATGTTATTTATAAAATTGATATTGTATCTTTTCTTATTCTATCAATATAAAATTTACTTTTAATTTAAATATTTTCTCTTTTTCATAATTTCTATCAAATTCCATCTTATCCCATATTTATTATCTCTTTGGCTATCTCTTTCCACATGATTATTATAGAGATTAATCGGACATCGGTCTCCTTAATTTATTATGTAATTACTTCCAAACAAAAACTCATCTTTAAAAATAATAAACCATCTTTCATAAATTTAAAATAAAAATATTAAACCATCTTAGATTGATATTTTAAGTAGCCAATGCATGGCGGTCAACCTTTCCAATTTTAAATTGTCTAGTGTTAATTAGGTTCAAAACTTTTCACCTGCAATTGTAATTATTTGACATTAACATCAAAAATGAAAATTTAACATATATACTATCCTTATCTCACTCTTTATACATCACCGTGAAAATTTAACATGCAAGTTTGATTTTTCTTATCCTATAATTATAATTAAACCCCACATACATTAAACTATAACCACTCTAATATTGGTATTAGTCAATTATTATGGGTTTGAAGTGTTAGGCAAGGTCCAAATTGAACATGCCTAGTCTTTCCTAATTGTCATTTGTCATTGACTAGACATAAATTAGGTGTAAAGGCTCACTCTCCGAGTCACATTTAAGAGTTTAATAAGATGGGTGATGCTCGATAGATAATGATATAGGTCAGAGACATAAGAAAGAGCCATGAAGGAAAGTGATTGACAATTTAAATCGAAACATATTGTTTTTTTTCAAGGGTAGGAAAATGTACAAAGTTGCATATGCCGTGAGTTTTTCAACTTTCCTTTTCCACCAGGTCTATGATTAGTTGATTGACTAAACTTGTTTAGGCTTATAGGACATTAGGATTATGACAAATAGCTGGTTAAAAACTTGAAGTCTAGCTTGTTGGTATTGACTGATTTATTTTTTAAATATTGTTACTACTTTAAAATTAAAGAGTTATATAATATATTAATGATACGACAAATATATATGATTGACTTAATAATTAGAATTAATGAGTTATTATATATTAAATGAGTACAAGGAATATACTAGTTGATTATATTTGTTAATTGTTCCTATAAAATAATTTAATATTATTGTCATTTTGATTATTATAAATATTTTACAATAATTTTGTGTATACATTGTGATATAAATATTTTAATTTATGTCAAATATTTTAAAAATATGAGTCTTCGTATATTATACAAAACTATAGTAATGGAGTTTCTTATTCTATTAAATAATTGAGAAGATCTCTTTACTTAAAAAATCGGTTATATTCTAAATTTTAAAATAAGTATTCTTAATCTTTTACCTATATTAATTAGGTGACTCCATTAAAAAAAAAACTCTATTAAGGTGGAAATATGATCACTTTGATCTAAAAGATTTTGTTATAATAAATGTATGGTATCCTCATATAAGGTCAATCTATTTTAGTGAAAATTTATAATAAGATCTATTTATTTTAACAAAAAAATCTAAAAATTAAGTTCCATCGATACTCTTCTAACTTCTAAGAAAAGGAAAAGCAAAATAGAATGAAGTATACACTACCCATTGTTCACTTGTCCTAATCGAGCATTAAAATAGACTATTAAAATAACATGATTATCATTTGTTAATTTACATTTTTTGGTAAATATTTGTTGATTTAATTTACTTATGCATCTACCTAACATTTTACTAAATAAATGCCAACAATATATTTTCTACGAATTTATATTTTTTTTACTAATGTTAATGGAGTTTATCAATAATATTTGATTAAACACTACTCAATCCCAAAGTATAAATAAAAATAGATAAAAAATTTGATTTATTTTGTCCAAAATTAATTCTTGAGTCTGAGCTGTGAAAATGGACACGGGCCAATGGACCAGCTTGATTGGACCATGTTTTAGTTTGGATTGGACCATAAAAAATAACTCCATAAATAGTCGTATCTTTTTAGTCTGGCACAACTAGCTAAAATAAAAAATGCCGATCCTCTCCCCCAAAATTCTTGATTTCTTATCAAATTTTAAAATTCGACTGTGTAAATATTAAATCCAGTAGTAAAAAATAAGATTAATAAATATTATTAGAAGCTCAATTTCGATAGTGTTTTTTATTTTGAAAGTGGATAAATGAGCGACCACTATAAAAAATTGGACCATAGTAGCCCAATGCCAACATTCCCATGTAACTTACAACAATTATTATATCTAATTTAAAATTTTTAACAAAAATATATTTAGATATATAAAATTAATGAAAATAAATAGACTTTTCTAAAAATAATTAAAATATTAAAGTTTATGAATTTTTAATCATTAATTTGGTTCAATTTTGCTTGTATAAATTTAAGGTGAGGCGTGGTTAACTTGGCTCAATTGAAGAAAACAAACTTGAGTTTAATTGATATTCCACTGTTAATGTAAAAATGTTTCACACCTACATTCAACCATCTCTCATCCAGTGGATAATTGTGAGAAACTAATATAATAAATCAAGTGAATAAACCAAAAAATTTAAAATAAAATAGACCAGACTTGTCCATTAGCCCATAGTGGTTGTGTTTAATATTTTACAGCCCAATTGCAACCAAGTTGGCCCAATCTGACTTATTTTTGTAAAGTTCCAATCTGGCCGAATAAAAATAATTAATCATGTGTTGTCTAATCTAATTACCGCAAAAAGTTTAAGTTTGTCATGGGAAATGAAATGTCTATTTTGTATAACCACCAAAGTAGGTCAAAATTAGTGAAAATACAAAGTAGTTAGTGCATAATGATCTGATATTCGATTCCTACTAAAGAAACTCAACAAAATTGTGGTATAATGCTTAAGAACCAATATAACTAGACTAGAAAATTGAGCCTAGCATTTAATTCTATTTGGTTTACCTCTTCCCGGCATTGTATAACATCATTAGCATGTTTTTGTTTTTCTTTAATAAGCAAATGTTATTGATTAGTTTGTCACATGAATCAGAATTTGTTAGCCTTATATTTTAAAATGCTTACAAATTTTGTCTTAGTAATTGATAAGGCTATGATTTTCCTTCTCTAATTATAGTACACAACAAAACCGGATCCTTCATTACTGCTCTTGTAGCAGTTGTAAAATGTAGCAAAAAATAACCTTCATACCTTAAGCCATCATTTTCATATAAGCTCTATTGAAGAATCAGTATATCAGCTAGAACATGTCAAGTAAGCTCTATCACCTAATGCTACCAAAGTGAGACGATTATACGACAATCGAAAGGCTCTTGAAGTCTGCAACAAAATAAAAAAGATTTTAAGATACTGAATGTCTCCTACTTCTAGACGGTGTAGACTTTGTCTCCTCAACAACTGTCGAAGCAGGGCTTTCCGACGTATCAGAGCTAGTAATCTCTCCGTTTTTTTCTTTGTTCGACCAAATTTTGGAGAATATTTTCTTTGACATGAGGAAACCTTTCATTTTGTTAGCAGCAACTTTTTCTGCATTGCCTTTAGAGCCATCATTGCTGTTGCTGTTTCTGTCACTACTACCTCCACTCGATAATTTTAGTGCGGCGAGTTCACCTTTAAGAACTTTTATATCTTCTGCTGTTGCTACAGTATCCCATTCCTCTTCTGTGTTGGTGGTAGTTGACCTTGAGCTACCGTGAGATCCGCCCGGATGCAACGCCCTGATAGACTCAGGAAGATCAGGAGTGCTGGTGCCTCCTGAAGATGATGTTGTTGAAGCTCTTAGTTGCTCGAAAAAGAGAACCTGCACAACGACACGTAAAGGAAGCCGCTCGTTCTGCACTGCATGCATGCAAGCTTCTGCAGACAGCTTCCTACAGTCCATCAACCGGCATATTCTTTTCCTCTCGCTTTTGCTGATTCCTGGATGTTCCTGCATAACATAGTAATGTCAGTCTCCAAAACACGGCCAGTTAAAGCGACTGAAAGGGTGAAAACCGATAAGAAGTGTGTAATTGCATAGCTTAATTAATTCTTACTTAAAGTACAAGGACCAAACTAACCTTTAAATACATGTCGATGGCGCGATAAAGGCCATCATGAGATTGTCTAGGAAAGCTCGATACCAAGTCGGTGATACTAACAAAATTTGGAAGAGGCAAATTAGGATCACGAGCAATCTCGGTAAGGTAGCCATCAACCAGCTTTGCAACCTTTATCTTGCTAGAAGAATTTGATACCATCTTGGGACTTCTGATCTCCTGCAATTCATCTTCCAACAGAGAATTATGTTCATGTGCTACAAACATTTCAACTAGCTTCTGCACAGTTTCAACATCGTAAGTTGTTTCGCCAATTGGTGCAGAAATCAAAAGATCAGCCACTGTTGCCTCCTCAAGACGCCGGCCTATTCTCCTCATCAGTTCAAATTTCACTGGCTCTTCACATTCCAATTGAATAGCCACTTTTAATAACTTCAGCGAAAAACCACAAGAGCCACTTCCCATATCCGCTGGCAATAGACCGACAATGGTCTCCAATATTAATCTATTCTTTACAATGTCACCGCTCTGGATAACACCTTTGTTGAAGCCAGACAACCTTCTTGAGGCATAGGCACTAAGAGCTTCTCCAACTACTGCACCAGAAACGTTTCCATTACTCATTATCGTTGACATGACTTGCTTATAGAGATCAAGTTGAAGCTCACAAAGGTCTTCCACCCACCAGTCCTTTGGAACCATTAGTTGTTTCCTCACACCATTCCAATGTGGATCGTTCCCATTTTCGGATGGGAGTTTTTTCCTGTTATATGTGTATGACCACTCCACCCTCGATGTATCCATCGAAGCCTTGGTAGCTATGGATTCAATACAATGGCTCACCACCTTAAGTTCCTCTGACAATGGAAGAAGAGATTTGGTTGTTTGTAGAACGATAATTGAGTCTTTCCAGCTCCTGAAAATGCTGGAGTTGAGGAAAACTTCAATCTTGTAGATAAGATTTCCCTTTTCAACAGTTTCGTACATCTCAAGATACTCTGCTGCACAGCGAGCTGCAACCACATTGTATGCATTTAGAGTGACCACCATACCGTAACAGAACTTGGCACATATTTCAAAAGCAACAGGTCCTCCGGGAATGTCATGGATATGAACTTCATCGTTCTCCTCGTTTGTGTTTGAAACCAACTTTTGCAAGCGTAAACTTTTCGACAAAAGTGGAAACTGTAAAATATAGATCAGGTAAAGACTTGATAAGTGGCCTAATGGATAATCAAGCCAAATAAACTTGTGCAGCAATAAAAAAACAATTGAACAAACCAATTGTTTATGATAACTACAAACTAAATACTATATCACCTCAGTAGTAGATAGAATAGAACATTACCTTATGCAGATAAAATTTTACGTCCCCGACGTTAATGACTATGTCAGATGCCAGCTCAGTTGCTACATATCTGGACAAGTATACACATTTGTTCAATAAAACATCAAGAGAATTATTGCAGTTATACAAGCAACAATACATATTTGAGATGTACATATTAACTACATTTTCTGAAATTACACATTTGTTCAGCTGAAATAGCAACCACCAAATATCAAATATTATTGGTCAGAAATATGATGAATGTGCAGGACATAAAACCAAATATGGCTATGATCAGTCTCTGAAATTTGGTTCAGGGCTTAAGAACCAACTAGTGTGATTTTGGAGCCACAAAAAACCATGAAAGAAATTGAGGATACAAATATACATTTGGGAAGAGTTAACATTTTTAACCTTTTCAAAGTAAAATTTTCCACATAGTAAACAGGAAAGCATACATCATTGTAGTAACGAAGCTTTTTTTTTAACTTTAAGCAAAAACTTTTAACAAATTTTAATAGAGCTGATCTTTTAACATTTGCAGACAATCAAAATTAGATGCATTATGAATGTTTTTCAGAAA
Organism: Cicer judaicum; assembly: GCA_037974835.1. Lineage (NCBI taxonomy): Eukaryota > Viridiplantae > Streptophyta > Magnoliopsida > Fabales > Fabaceae > Cicer > Cicer judaicum. The sequence goes on from JBBPBS010000738.1 coordinate 12,738,430, forward strand.
AGGTTAAATGTGTTTTGTGCTGAGCTTTGCTGTTTTAGTCTTATTTCAGGAAGATGCATCTGAACTATGAGGATATGTTACATATCCTAGACTGATAAAGAATAGAACTTCAAAATACTTATCTTCAATTTCCAGTTTGGATTTGTCTTATTTGAACTTATCTACTAGAATAAGAACTTGAAAAACTGTTTGAGAAAAATTATGAAAATAACTTATGATATGTCTATAAGATGTTTTCAACTTATTTCCCTAAACTCTCCACAATAGCTTTTGAAAACAACTTAAAAGCTTATATGAAAAACATTTCACTTTATTTTATTTTTTATTACAGAAATATCTATATACTATGAATTAAAGATGAAATATATTTTTAACAAAACAGAAATATGAGCCTGTAACTTCAGCCTATAAACTGAAGAACTCTTGGGAGAACAAAATCAATCTCAACATTGCTATAAAAATCCTTATTTTTTTTAATGTTAAAAAAAGGGTGCATCAATACAAAATAATAATAAAACCAAGCAACTAAATCCAATTGTTCAAGGTAGAGGTAAGACAAAGGAACAACTGAAATATGAGCTGAAATGAAACAAAAGAAACCAACAAATGGATTGGGAAAGAAATCATAAATAAGAACCCAAAATAACATGTAATTCTAATCAAGAGGGAACTTGATCTAGGTAGAAAGGAAAATCATTACATACCTGACATTATCTCCATCAGTTTGAAAAGAATCAGGCTTAGATCCAAGTTTCATAAACTTCATCTTGACCAAAGAAAAATTCTAAACCACTTCTTTTTTCTCTCTATTGGAATCCAATTCCTATGAGTTTAAGGAAATGCAAGTACTTGATAGTAAAAGAGTAAAAGAACAAGGTAGAAGAAAAAAGGATCAAGTTCCTTGTATGACCGAATCTTCCACACAAACCAAGAGAGAAGTTTAAATGGGTTTTTTCTGCAAATTTATTTATTTAAAAAACAAACTATTTTTATGTAATAATTTTTTTTGTGACTTGAATGAGAAGAGACTCAAACTCAAAGAACATGTTGCTTACTAAATTGGTAACAAAGTCCAAAGAGACCGGCCAATATAAACCATGTTAGGAAACATTACCAACAAAACAAACTCTCTCTAACACATTCATATATATAAATAATAATTTTCTTAAAGGAAGAGTAAACTTAGTAACAGACACACCCACTTGCTTAATCTGACACCACCGCCCCACTCTCTCTATTAAAATTATACTATGTTTTCTGAATCTTGGTATTTGTTTCTTTTCCTTTTCCTTTTTTTTTTCTTTCTTGTTTCCAACAATGGATTTAGACACCAATAGTAACACTAACACACTTTCTGGTCAGAAAAGTTTTCTGAAAACCATATTCCATCAACATTCACACTCATTAGTCACTAGCCATGTTTTAGCTATGTCCCTTCTTTGAAGCAAAGCACAATCTGTAAACACAAGACAGCATATTTTGATATTAGTTGAAAAAACCACCTATTTAGTAGACAAAAAGCATCGTTTTTTGTGGTTCCTAGTTTATATACCATAGATCATTGGACACGTTATACACTACAATAGGATAAAAAAAAGATTTTTTTTATCTTATGTAATTCAACAACAAAGTAGTAAACATTTTCTCATAGTTTTAAATCAATAAAGCTGCATTGAAATCAACCCAATTGAACATCTTAGCAAAAATATAACAAAACAGATAAATCAACATGAGATTTTCATGTTCTGCTTTAAAAGTTTAAAACACAAAAAAAAATGAAGCATAGCCCAAGATAGAAAAATTGGCAAAAAGATGAAAGATAATGAATAGTTGAAGACATACATACCTAGCTAGAAGACACAGAAGTTTGGTTCTTTCTCTTTGTGTGAAAAAAATATTTGAGAGACCAAACACAAACACCAAAGTGTGGTTGTTGTGATAAGTAATAAGAAGAAGAATAAAAAAAATGGAGTGGACAAGAGAAGAAAAGTAGAAACAGAAAGGTTGAATAACATGAAAGAAGAGAAATCACAGGAACCAACCAAACAATAAGAAAAGATGACCCTTCAAAAAAGATGAGCTGTTACTCATCTTTTGATGACAGCCACCACAGCTACACAAACACAAAAAGCCAACCAATATCAGAATGTTCCCACTCTCTCTCTCTCTCTCAACTCAAAGCTTATGAATCAGTAGCACTTTGTTGCCCCCACCACCACCCCCTAACTTTCCCTTTTCACTTTCCTTTTCTCTTAACCTTTTTTATCATCCTCTTAGGCTACAATACAAATAACAAAACATTGACAAAGTAAACCACGGTTCTGTTTATTCATTTAAGGTAAGAAATCCAAATTATTTGTACCAAAAACATAAATTATAACTATGTTGTTTAACTTAATTATAGTGTAACTCTCAAAGAAAACTTAATTTTAATATACCAACATTATATTGGTTAAGTGTAACTAAACATGCTATAAAACAAAAGACATATAGTAATATCGTACACTTGGAATTCGGCCTTATTTATAACATGTTAAAAAAGAGTGAATGGTGATTGATTTTTTTATTTGAAGTTTAAAAAAAGTTTACATAACGCTCTCACCTTTATCTCACTGCGTCCACAACAAATGACTATTCAATCCATGTAATGTAATGCACGCCAATCTGACAGGCGCCCCTTTGTTGCTCTTTTTTGCAAAAAAAACAAAACGATTCGTTTCTGTGTGTGAAAGAAACAATCGCTCTCTTGTTGCATTCCAACACTCTTTTATATCTATGCATACTACTACACTATTTATGAGTGAATATTGAGCTCCTTTTTTTATTTTTTTTATTCATATCCCTTTTTTTATCGTCATATTATTAAAGACACTTGTTATGGCACGTTAGTGTAACAAGTCACTTCCATTATTAACACTTCCTCTTATTTGTTTTGGTATATTATTATTAAAATTATTATTATTATTATTATTATTAAAATTTAGAATATTATTGATGTATTTTATTTATTAAAACTACAGTCAGAGAATGTCGCATTTGTATTTATTAATGGACAAAAAAAGTAAAATATATCTGTATTTTTTTTATTTCGAAGTGTTGTATTTTGGTCAAATAAAAAAAACTTGAATATTGAATACTAAAAGTATAAAACAAAAATTGTTGATTTAATTTTTGAAACAATTTAGTAGAAAACTAAAGTTTGAGATTTAAATCAAGAGAAATTCATACATAAATTATACATTATTTTTATACTTAGAAACATTTTGCCAATAGTCACATATTGTCCATTATGAGAGATGGATGAGTAATGCTATATATATTTCCCTAATTTTTCTTTCTAAGATGAACCAATAAAAAATCCTTTAAATGTATATTTGATAGGTTTGTTTCTTTTATACACTTGTGTTTTTTAAGTGGGGGTGAAGGGTAAATTTGATATTTACTTTATAGGGTATAATTTTATTAGGAATTATAGAATGTTTGAAAGAAGTGTATAAATATAAACAATGTAATTTATGTATACATACATTGTGTCGCGTCATCCGCGACAAAGAAATCACCATCAATTTTATTTTTATTAAAGGAAAAATTGGATAAAACTTAAAATAATAATTTTTGAATTAAAGAGTCGATTAAGTTTTACTTACTTTATAATTAATTATATACAAACTATTTATTTTATCCAAAAAGAATAAAATAAATAAATTATTTATATTAATAAAAGAAGCAAAAATATCTTTTTTATTAATTTGGTTTGACAAAGTAAAAAATCTTGCTCTACATAACCCATGTGTGCAATAGGAAAATTGAAACACACGTAATTCTCGGTATATTTTACTATTTATGTGTTACATATTTTACGCACAAGAATAAACGAAATTGATTTTTATTAATTGATTCCAAAACTCGATCGTGAAACAAAAAAAAATATTATTGTTTATATTTCGTGCATAAAATATAGGTTAAATTATATTCGTGGTTCCTTAATTTAATTTCAGGTAACGTTTTAGTCCTTTATCTTTTTTTTTTCCCGACTTAGTCCTTTATTTTAATTTTAAATGACAATTTGATATTTTATGTTTTAAAATTTCAACAACATTATCCTTTTTTA
>JBBPBS010000738.1:12742550-12793326 GCA_037974835.1 Cicer judaicum
CTTTATCTTTTTTTTTCCCGACTTAGTCCTTTATTTTAATTTTAAATGACAATTTGATATTTTATGTTTTAAAATTTCAACAACATTATCCTTTTTTAAACAAAAATTCAAAAAAAAATTCAATCAAAACTCATAAAATTAATTATATTCTTCAATATAATACAAATTTCATCAAATCCGTAACGCAAATCTTCAAATAAATTCATATTTTCATACTTTATTTGATATTATTAGGAATAAATGACTAAATCGAGAAAAAAAAAAGATAAAGGACTAAAACATTACCTGAAATTAAGTTAAGGGACCACGAATGTAATTTAGTCTAAAATATATAACAATAATAATGTAAAAATAAATAAATAAACAAAAAAAAAGGTGTTTACTGCAATGAAAACTGGAAAAATTCTAGCTATTCCAATATTTCTTCTCTCTAATTTTCTCTCTAAGAGAAAAATTATCAATTCATTACCATTAATCTATTTCTTTTCAGTTTTTTTTTTTATTTAATTGGTTACAATTATATTGATTTTTATTACCATTCATTTCTTTTTTTTTTTCTATTAATTTGATTTTTATTATACCGGACCATCAATTCATTTTTCTAAGTTTCTTTTCATTCAATTTGATGATCATGACCATCAATTCATTTCGTTTCGATTTCTTTTTTATTTAATTTGATGATTATACCAATTTTTATGACTATTAATTTTTATTTTTTTTTTATTTCCTTTATTTTATTTTATTTTTAAAAGAGTTGAACGGGAATAGACAAACAAGAACAGTAAACATTAGGATTATCTAAAGCTTATAATCTTAATTATTTATTTTTATTTTTATATTTTTTCACATATATTTATATATTTATTATTATTATTTCCTATTTTAATAAAAAATAAAAAATAAAAAATAAATAAAAACCAAACAAAATTAGGTGCGAACACGTTGCTTAAATTGATTGCTATATATCCTTTAGTACTCTAAATTCACTTATACATAGTATATATGTCTTTAAATTGAACGTACGTGAATTAAATAGACTATTTCACGCATATGCTTCCCACATAGAAAATACAATACGCAACGCAGAAAAATAGTTGTAAAAATAGAGTATAAATAATAAATAAGAGAAAGAATATTCTTATTGGAATATAAAATTTGATACAATAAGATACAAATATAATAATTTAACATTTTATAAAAATAAAACATGAAATGGATTTTCTAAAAGAAAACGGGTTTGAATTAAAAAATGAGAGGAAGTGAAACTACTCAATTCTATATATACATATAATGGTAACACCAAAATATAAGATTTGCACATTGCATAGCTAATACTAATTACTCAAGATTGTGGTCGGATGAAATAATTTTTTGAGAGAATATAATTTATTAGGAAATTTAAATCCGCAAATTCTTATTTGGATGATAAATTTAAAGATTTTTTAAAATGAAAGAATTTCATAACTTTTTTTGTCAAAGTTTAATTTAAATAATTTTAAATACCATCTAACATTTAAGAATTTCAAATTTTCCTCTTTACTTTCTTTTTTTTTGACTAAAGAGAGTATTTGATTTTGATTTTGAATTTCGAAAAAAGTTTGAAAATATTATTGGGTGAGTCGAAGATTAAGTCGCTATCTTTTAGACGTTTCGAGACACTGCTCAAATTGTGCAAGACAGACCATCAACCACAAATTCCCTAGGATAAAAAAGTTCAGATCACTCTATCGGAGTTCTATCGCATAATAGAAAACCGTTCTAAAATTACATTCTCAATATGACAGTCGAATGACTACCACTCGCAACATAACACTAAGACCATTCAAAAGAAAAAGAAGAAGTGAGTAAGAAACGGGAGAAGAGAGAAAAACCTTATATACAAATAGTTTTTTGTGTGCTTTTTCAACTAAGGAGGACCCTCTATTTACAAAGGAAATCAGTAATTAGATTAAAGAGAAAAGTGTGATTCGTTAGGTCTAATTCACTAAACGTGTGCTCTAATATTTAGGATTTGACCAAAGAAACGTCCGCCACGATTTGCTTGACCACCAAAACGTGTGCCACATTTTGTTTGACCACAAAACATGCCATCAGACTTGACTCTTGGGTTTTTGATCGGACAATAACATATACGCGAGACCACTAATTAGAGTTTTGACCAACAAAACTGAAGTGCGAAATCGGAAGACAAGACTAGTGTGTGATATCTCTCATATGCAAGACTTCCTTATATTTCAATTCATAACAACACTTAACTTTTATAAATTTCATCATTATTTTCAACAAACTTCTATTAAAATGATGATATTTTCAACCATTAATAAATTGTGATTTTGAGTGATTTTGAGTTTAAAGATGGCTCATTTAAGTCATCTACCAAATTCATAAAATCTCTCGAATTGATTCGATTGCAATCAATTCCTAAGTATACAAAGTAAAACTCATAAAATTGCCTTCCAACGCCACATTAATGAATGGGGTAGCATCTGATTAGATTAATGGTGGGTTCTCTCAATTTGGCATTGTAGTTGAATTAATGATATAAATTCTGGTATATAGTGGTTTGTTTAGTCCCCTTCTAGTGGACAAATTGTGACCACAACACTTTATCTTATCCAATCTAATTTTATTCCTCCATCCCACATGCAATGCTTCCATATGCTCTTTCCGATGTCTATATTTAGAATTAAATTAAAATATAAAAAATATATGAATCGCATAAATTTATTTTTTCCAACACCCTCACCATAATGCTTAGTTATTTACAATTTCCATCACCTCAAGAATCTTTTTTTTCCCGGGAAATCAGAGGCAACAAGAACCTCAACACGTAAACATTAATATATTCAATATATAATATATAAACCTTTTTTTAGAAGATATAATGTATAAAACTCATGTTTTACACACCTGATACGCAGATGATGATGCAAGAAAAAAACAACCGTTTGATAGACAAATGAGATTGATTCCTAAAAAACTGTCGTGACTCTAATAATTATACAGAAATATCATCACAATCTTTCTTTTTACTCATAATATCACAATCTATATGAAATATTGTCGGATTAATGATCACTCTCTCATCCATATATATTATTTAAATATCTATATATTTACATATTTCCAATGGAATTAATGGCAGTACACACACACACACATATATATATATATATATATATATATATATATATATATATATATATATATATACTCTCCAATTTGTAGGATCATTTGCTCCCACGAGTTTTTTTAAACTATATATCGATTAAATAAGTCTTTTTTTTCTAATAAAATTTTAAATTCTAAATTTTAGTTCATGTAAGAAAATAAATTTTTGTTTATACAAAATTATCATACAAATATTTTTAACTCATATTAAAATGTCAACTTATATTTTTAAATGATATTTTTTTAATCATATCTACAACATTATAAAAAGTTTATTTATATAAAAAAATAAACATAAAATTTGATTTTTAGATCATTTAAAGATATTTGTAAAAAAACTTTTATACTATTTTAAATATATTTGTAAAAAATTTAAAAGTTTTGAAAACAATTAAACATGCTTTATTTTAGAAGGAATTAAATTTGATTAAGAATTTAAAAAAATAATATTATTTTTGTAAAACCAAAAATAAAATATTAAAATTTTAGCTTAAATCTTAAAAGTGGGAGGAATATTGAGCTTTACCATGTGGCATGCATGCTGGTTAAAAATCTTGCTTTAGCAAAAGAAATGTCTTTCCAGCTCAACTAAAATATGGTTTTAGTTCCTTATGAGGGGACCATTTGATACATACCACCTTAAAACAAGGGCACCGCCAATAGTTTTAACTTTTTAGGCAACACAACCCTTGAGAGTTAGACCAACAACTGTAATTTTCAATTCAACATTAAAAGAAACGCGACCCCATATATAAATAAAGCAAATTTGAGGAAAAAGCATTCTAGTGTGGAATGTATAAAATTACAACTCAATGGAGCACCTTTATCTATTCACAAGTACTATATTTTTAGTATTTTAAGTGTGAGTAAATAGTATATTATTATTATTATAATAAGTGAAATGGTTTTGATATCTATTATATTAAAATTTTGGGTCAAAATATGATGTTAAATTCACTTGTACGATTGTTTTTAATTTAACGTGATAATGATTTATGCGTTATATTTCAATAGTGGTCAGTCAACGATAGTTTGAGTATAGTGAATGAAATTTTTTTTGAGGGGAATGGGTTGACTCATACTTCGTGCGGACTGAACCACCGTAAAGTGTCTCAAAATTTTAAATGTTCCAAAATATTAGTTATATATCATTGACGTTTATAAATTATTATATATTTTATAATAATTTTAGTATCAGAAGACAATGTTTTTATATTTTTATTAAAGATTTCATTTTTAATATTAGAATAAGATTTTAAATTATTTAAGAAGACTCTAAAAATATCTATATATGTAATATTTTAAAACTTTAGATAAAAATATAATATTGAATTCCCTTGTTACTATTAATTATTGATGTGTTAATTACTATGACCAAAGTTATTATCACAAAGCTCATTAACTTTGATTTTTATATATGTTTATATATATGGTAAATAAATTGCATTGGAACCTTCTATAGATGCTTAAAAGTTGTTAGAAACATGAATTGATCATGAGAATCAAACTCAATTGATCTTTTGTCAAGCGGTAGAAGCAACGTCTTAATTTCTAAAGGATCTATACTCCAAAGTATTATATCCCAAAAGTTGATCAAATATTATAGTGATTGTCAAATTAATTAAAGTCCTCTTTTTAATGCCAAATGGGTCTTTTCTGACACATTTAGAATTCATTGAATGTGTAATTCTCATTTCATCTTTTTTAGATAAATCATTTCAGCTGTAGTTAGGCACATGCACACTGGCTTACCTGCAACTAACAAAAAAAAAGTCAGTCATCATAGAGCATATATGAATTGTAATGATTTAATGAGTCATTTTCGAATCTATAGCTAACTATTTTGTAAAAAAAAAAGTTATTTTACCATGGAATGAATGTAATTTTCAGTTTACTATGTACTTTATAGGGCTTGAGAACTTGAATTCTATTCCAATTTGTTTCAAGAATCTTTTTGTTTACCATATTTTAAAAATAATTAAACGTACAAATATAAGCTAAATTACTTTTTTATCCTATTTAACTTAACGATGAGATTTCTAAAATTCTTTCTTTAATTTAATTTTTGTTTACAACAAACCAATTTAAATGAAGTTGAATTTTTAAATGTAATTAATAACAATTTTTATTAACATAAACAAATGTATTGTGTATAATTTTTTTAAAAAGATTATCGGCATTGCAAGAGTAATACTATAGACAACGGGCATCTGACTATATTGACATCCAATTGTTAAAAATAGTTTGCAACACACCAAAATATGTTACACCTAAGTAGAAGAAAAACAAACGGTGTAAATAAACCTAAGCTCAAATACATAAATTAGCATACATGATAAACAAAACAAAATCTATTCTTGAAAAAGTATTTTCTAATGAACTTAGACAAATAATCCCACCAATGCAAACTATGTGGAGTGATACACCAAGTTTGTCTATTTATTCGTATAAGTATTTCCTTATGAAATACCCAAAAGTTCATGGTTTTCCACAACATATACCTATTTTTTAATGTAACCTGACCCTTCTAAGCTTACCCTATATGCTTCCCATTCAAAAGATCCATAGTGTTAGTGTTAGGTTCTTTTTTTCACTAATTGTCTGGTAGTTCATCAGAACTCCAAATCCAAATTATCCTTCTTGGAAGAGGAAGCAAGATGGGCTCGATACATAAGTATCAATGGATGTGGTTGCAACTACATACATTTTTTACTTACTACTATTTCTATAATGTATACTAAATCACATCAATTTTTTATATAGTGAAATATATTATTAGATATTATACCTGAAATACAATATCATATAATATATATAATGTTATATTATATTATTTAAAATATGATATTAGATATTAAAATAAAATTTAAATTCATTGATATATTAATTTTTTTAATATATAACCTTTCATAAAAGAAAAATAGTAGAATAAACTTTTAAATATACTTTTAAATCTTGTTAACTATGAAAAATGTCATAATATATTTAAAAAATTGAATTTATAATAAATAATAGATCAAACTCAAAAACTAACATTTTTAAAGTCCATTAAAGTCGGCCGTTATAAAGATCAACTTGACTTTCTTTACGTTCCTTTAATTGATTCATTTTCTTTAGAGTTCGTTAAAGTCGGCCGTTATAAATATCAACCTTTAATTGTTCCATTTCCTTTTTTGTTTGTCAAACTATTATTATGTTCCTTAACTTTCTTTGTGGGTAATGATGATGGGCTTTGTTTTCATATTTTTTAAAATCAGGCGCCATTTTTAGTCAAGATAACGAGTCGATGACTACTATTTTTGTTATGTTTGGGCTGGACCGCCTGTGGAAGGTTGGCTATCTTTGATGTGCTACTGAAAAAAGAGTCGAGAGTTACTATTTGCACCCCTATTATATACTTATATTTTACGCACCCGTTTAATCCCTCTTATTTTTTATTAAAAAAAAAAACCTTCTCTCCCCTTATGAATCACATGCCCCGTATCTCATTTCTAGACCACGTATATATGCATTTTCGTAACTTGATTCCGAATGTATAAATATTTATTTTTAAAGAAATTTTGGAATATATTGTGGTTCACGGTGTTAGTGGAATTTTATCAAAATCACTGTAAATCAAAACACGCATGCACTGGTTTTGGTAATTGACGGTATATGTGTTAACAAGGGGTGGAAATAGTAAATCTCTAACAAGTTTCAGAGAACCTGTCGGGACTAAATTTATCGACTACAAAAATCACCCACAAGTTCTGTGATCCTATTCATTTTGTTTCCTGTAATTTCCATTCTAAGTAATTTTGATTTTTGAGTGGTTTATGTGTGAAAAAATTTATTTAATTAGGTGTTATGCTATTGCCTACCTTGCCTATACTTCGTGCTTTCATTATACTCCCACTTCCCGATCAAATATTCTCTTTTATTTTTTAAATAAATTAAGATATTGTTGATTTAAACGTTTTGTCTTAAGTCCAACTTTTAAATTTTATAGTTGTATAAATTAATTATTTATTTTAAATAAAATAAAAATTATTATTTTTTAAATATTGTTAATTTAATAATGTACATAATCTCCAAACAGTTCAATAATATATTATAGTTAAAAACTTAAAAAGAGTCGTATTTTTTTCAAATATTAATATGTTTTCCTAAAAGATCAAAATGTACCAATATTCTAAATATTGCAATTGTTTTGCAAATATAATTATTATGCATTTAGGGCACAACATTTAAAATTTGTTAAAATAAGGGGGCTGGTAAATCAAAAGTCTTGACGGTCAAGCTCTCCTTTATGCATATTTGATTTTCAGTTAGCCAACCCTTGTAGTACACATTTTTCCTTCTCAAAAGTGTGTTTGCAATGTAGAACTCATGCAGCTTGCCACATGGGAAAATAACAGCATGCACCCACTTTAAGATTTTACTAAAATTATTTTTTTTACCTTATTTATTTTCAAAATAATTCTACGGAAAAGGAAATCTAAAAAAAAACGGCCCAAAGCACCCAACTTTTTTTATGATGACGACTTAACCACTGTGGCTAACTAACCGTTGTTTCCTTTTCATGTCTTTTTAATTTTTGAATATTTTTTTTCTTTCTATATTTCTTGTTTTTGAAATGTTAAATGAAAGCCTTAGAAAAGAACAAAAAGCAAATGAAATTGAAAGGCCAAACGGTAAAACCGAGGTGTATCAGGTGTCTCTAACCGTATTATCAACAAATCAGAATGCCACATCTGCAGTGATGTGAATTCGAGTTGAGTTCATTAAGAAACTTTTGTTTTAAATTTCAGTTTAACTCGATTCAAGCTGCAAATAATTTGATATAATTTGTTAGTTCAAATCAGATAACTTAAAAGTGGTTCTTTTAAATCATTAACTTTGTAAATCAATAATATAATTGTTGTTTTTATATTAAATAATTATTTATTTGAAAAATATAAATATAATAGATAAATGCACAAATTCATATATTTTAAATGATTATTAATCATACGTCTATAAAGTTAGTGAAAAATATTATTTAATGTTTTTTATAAGTCAATATTATTGAAATATTATATATATTGACAAGTCACAAGATCCTTTTAATTTTACATTAAGTAATTTATTTGTAATTAAAAATTTGTTTATAATGAATAACACTTTCAATTTTTAATTATATCATATTAATATTTTCTTAAACTAATATATTTCAATTTACATTTTATAATATTGATAAATACACAAACACATGAATGGGGTTTCCTCCATTAGAAAACTCTACTAATGACCTGGTTTGGGATCTAATTTCCTCGATGTTGTCGTCCTATACGCTCAAGTGGTACTAATCATATTGTTCTAGTTAAATTATCTTTATTTAAAATAAAAATAATAATTTATTCTAAATAAATTATAGTTTGTCTATAAAAATAACTATTAAAAATAATTAAATTTTTTATCTCGTGGAAAAATACACATTCACATATATATTATTGTATGATATTTCCTTCAGTTATATATATATATATATATATATATATATATATATATATATAAAAGTTATGATTTTTAAGATATATTTATTATGTAAATTACTTTTATATAAGATATTTGTTTTTTTTAATATTATTAGCGAGTATATAATATTTCACAATTTCTAATATAAGTATATATGTAAAAATTAAAAAATTAAAACAATTAATAAATACATTAATTTATAATTCATTGTATTTCACTTATCTACTAACATTAGTAAAGGATATTACTATAGAAACAATAGTTATAATTAAAAATTACTTATATTTGAGTAAAATAGTTTATATAATCAGAGCAGAAGTATAACATTCCAACACTTGTAATCTTAATTGTTCTCGTAATAAATTTTAGCCTAACTCAGGCTTTAATTTCGAGGAAATATTTTATTCTTGATCAGAAAAGGAAGAAGATAAATCTAAGAATAATATAGGAAGAATATTAGAAAACACAAGATTATGCATGAAACAATTAAGCATTTGTCTAATATCCACCGAACACTTGCCATATTTTAAAGCAACGAATTGAACCCATTAGAAGCACAACAAAACTCAAACATTCATCTATGTATCTTGTCTTGTTACAAAAGTTTAGTCAAATATTCCTAAATTAATTGCATGCCAAGCTACATTATTCTAAATAAAAATTTTGCCTCCAAAACAAGTTGATTATTTCATTAGAAATGAAATAAAACCAAATGTAAGTTAATAAGTAAATTTGCAAAACATAAGCATAATAGTTGTTTAATAAGTAATAATATTATGTTAGGAAAATCAAAGCAGATGGTGATAATTTCATAATCTTATTCCAACAGAAAATCTGATAAACGTCAAGGATTAAATATCAAGAAGCAACCAAATACTAACAATTAACTCAATATTCTTCAAGTTGATCCATAATACTCAATTAGTAGTAGTTTCTGAGTAGACATAAATTCTTCAAATTGGTCCACATAATAGTTTATACATAAACCAACCAACATGTAGCAACAAAATCAATCAAAAAGCCAAAGTTACCTTAACATTAACATAGGATTCTCTACATTAACTACATTAATTAAAATAATAATAAAGGTGCAGGACCAAATCTTTTTTCACTTGATTCTAGCTCAGAATAAACCTACAGTGAAGGAAACCTGCAACCAATAAACAAAATAAAAAAACAGTAATTAGTCCCAAATATGACAAATTTAATAAAATAATTAAGATATGTTGTTGTTATGCGTAACATAAAAAATAAAAATAAAACACTTACTTGGATCAGAATTAATCAACATAGCAGTCCCACCAAAGTTACAAGTTCCACCATTTTTCTTATGCTTCTGCCAGTAACTATTGAAAGCATAAGAAGCATGAGAAACCAATGTATCAGGGTAATAACAATTCCCTTCAGGAGTAGTAATTTCCAAACAATCAGCACCACCTTCTCCACAGGCATAATCCAAAGCTTGTTGAAGTGTTTCTTCAGGAACACTAGGCTTTGCAACACACCAAAGTTTCTGAACAGGAACAATTTGTGGTGAAGGTGAATCACTACCTCTTGGATTGCAAGGTGGAAAATTGAAATTATAGTGAGGAGAACTAGCTGGAGAAACAAAATGTGGGTTTGGTGGATTTTGAGGGGCAAAATTGGGAGAAAAAATTGGTGGTGGTGAAGAAACTACTTGAGCTAAAGGAGGTAAAGGTTTTGTTGTGGGAAAATTTGAAGGAATAGGATAACCAACAGGGAAATCCAAAGGGGGTTCAGCAATTTCAGGAAATGGGGTTGGTCTAACTGGGATTGTGGTAACTGAAAGTTTTCTAGTTATAGTTTTTTTTCTCTTATTTGGGACATTGGAAACAACATTTATTATGTTGTTGAGGTTGAAAAATCCAAACTTTTTCATGGATTCTAAATGGGTAGTGACCAAGTTCAAATTTTTATCTGAGAAATCTGAATGTGGTGGGATGAGAGAGATTGTGGAGTTTACTGTTTGGAGAAAATGGGTCATATGTTTGAGCATTTTGAAATCATGTGTTTGAGTAGGTGAGTTTAGTGTGAAACAGTGTAAATGAAAAGCAATGGAAACTTTTATGTTTTTTTCCAAACCCCATCTTGTGAGTGAGTGATAGAGATTTTTCAAAGCAGATAGAACAACAATGAGGTTGTTGTTTTGTTGGCAGAAAGCTGAGGTTTTTCCAACAATGTTGGTGATTTTTGATGAAGGGTAAAATGGGAAAACATTGGACCTAAGCCAAGTTTCAGCTGACAAAATGTTGCTAGAGACCTCATTTAGGTCTTCATTGTTCAAAGAAACAGCTATAGGAAGCTCATTTTGTGATGAGGCTTTTGCAATGTCTTGGCTTGTTTCACATAGGTTTAGAAGCTCAATGGTCTGTTCACCAAAAACTGCAAAGTATAAAACAAATGCTTTCATTAAAAAATTATAAGAAGAAAAATAAACCTATGCATTGCTAAATTGATAATGAAAATGTTGAGATTGTAAGTTGTTTTTCTTACCAGTGAGAGACAGGGAGAAAATAAGGACAAGATGATAAAGCCACCCCATATTCATTTTCTTGTGACACTCTTATATTGGTTATGTTGTTTCTTAAATAGATAAGGAGCTTAGACTTAGATGAATATTGTAGAGGAAGACACCTAATCTGTTAACACAGTCATTCTCTGCTGTTTATAAAATGAATTTGTGTATAAAATGAAAAAAAATATCTTAAATAAAAATAAATTTATATAACTTAATTTTCATAGATATAAAAAGAGAGGAAATAAACATCAAGTGATATAACTCGTGAAAATTCAAAATATAATATAAATAAATTGTTTTAACATTGAGGATAAAATAAAATGACTAAGATATATTTTAAAATTATTTAAATTGGGAACTAAATTATATAGTACATGTAATTGCTAAATTATATTGTATATACATTTTTATAATTTTTTTCTCTACACAATAGTGTAAATGAATAGAGCTAAGCATCACAAAGTAGAGGGTTTTAGGTCTAAAAAAGAATTTTTTGCATAAGAAAAAATATCTCAGGATTCAAATGATCTATTTCATTATTTTTTTTAGCATCAATATGATCTATAATGTTTCAACAAATATAAACTAAAATTAACTTTATTATAAAATAAAAACGAAATATTAAATGAAAGTTATTACAATAATTAAATAAATACTTTTTCAACTTAAAAAAGTTAAAAAAAAGTCCAAAGATAAGATATATTAATACTTTTAACAAAATATTATTATTATTATTATTATTAAAATAAAAATAAAAATAAAAATATATATATCACTTTAAAGCTCGCTTAAGGCCCATTTTGTGATAGACCTGTCCAGAGTACATGAATTGTGTTAACTCACTACAATGAAATAATACTTTACTTTATCGATAAGGTTTTTTTAGTGTATGAGTTGAGAAGCCAATGAGTTTTAATAAAAGAATTTGTCTTTTTTCTTTTGCGTTACTCAAATATGCACTTGATTTATTAAGGCATTGTATTCCACTAGTTTTTCGTCTAATCTTATTTGGAAAATAAATAGGTAGAGTCCAAATAAGTACTGCTTTTTCATTATATGTGAAACATTTTACTCAACATAAATAATAATGAAGCAAAGAGGTGACTAAACCATAAATTTTTTGTAAGATGCCTGAATCATAATATCAAACCAATTGTCCTGCACACTCCTGTCAATAATCTCTGCATATCATGAATTTACGAAAAACATTCACATGTGATATTCAAATTAATATACTGTGAACTAAAGATCACATTATAAAGCATAATTCACATGTTTACTAAACAATTGTGTCCCTACGGCTTTTATGGACATTTGTTAAATATTTATATATTAGACTATATAAAGAATCAGTTAAGTTTTACATAACGGTAATTAAGTTTATAAATGGATTTAATAAATATTACACAACGGTGATTAAGTTTTTCCATTTCTTTATTTAAGAGAAGTGATTTTGATCAAAGAATCAGATTGTGGTTCAAAATCAGTCTCAAAAATCGTTTTCCTCACTCTCCACTATTGAAGTAAGAAGTTTTATATTGTGGTTCAAAATCAGTCTCAAAAAATCGTTTTCAAAATCAGTTTTTTATTTTATTTTATTATTTTAATGCGACAATTTTTATTTTCTTGGTATATAATTTTGATTTTTTTAATTTTATTATAGCGTTTGTTTAGTTTATATTAATTTTAATTAAATGTATATTCAATCAATGAATTCGAAGTATTCAATTATTTTTAAAACATAAGTATTTCAAATACTTCAATTTTATCATATTTATAAGTTTTATCATATTTGTAAATATTTTATTATTTTATGTTACTAATATAGATGATACAAGTTTGTTCGAATATTATTCTTTTAAATTTTTTTTCTTCTTTAAATGTATGAATTTAGTTACTTTGAAATTCTCATATTAATGTATTTTTGTATTAATTTAAATAAATTAATACTATTTTAATTAAAAAAATGAATTTAATCAATTTACACTGACACACCACAACCGTTAAATAATAAAAAATTGATTTTAATTATTTCTTTTATCTTAAAAGATATAAATGAAAGTTTGTAATGGATTAATTGAGTAAAAAGTTTTTACATTGTATCAAAAATAAACTTTTGCTCCATCATCATTTAGTAAATAGCCGTTCATAACAATAGAAAGAAACAATCATCATGCAGCTACAACAATCATTGACGATTACTTCTCTTTTATTTTTTTACTCAATCATGCTCACTATTTTTTAGCGCCGCAAAAAAGGCCCACACTCGGGTACAAATGTTCACTTCCTTAAGAGCCCAAATAGAGTCCGTTGCATCCTCCCTTCTTACATAGCCCATGGGCCAACTCCAAAGTAATTAGTCAGCGGTGGCCCAATTTTATGTGATCAAAACGAAACATATTTTCCACTCACTTCAAGAAAAATTCAGCCTATTGCAAGTGGGGTCCACCGAGTCAACATCTTTCTCACTCGCGGCAACATGTTTGTCATTTTGCGGTTTTTGTTATTCATGAATTAATTAAAGTGATTGACTACCTATTTTTAGAGGCCTTGTCCACCGTGGAAATAGGTTCAACACTTTTTATTAAAAAATCGTTATTGCGGATTTCTAGAGGGTAAAAAAAAGTTAATTTTCAGTTTTTTTTATTTAATTGTCGTTTTAAAAAATTTATTTTTATTGATTTATAAAATTAATTATTTTATTTTGAAAATTAACTATTTTAGTTTTTATTTTTTTATTTTTTAACTAAGAGTGTATAAAATATAATATTTTAAATAATGTAATAAAATAACGTAAAAATTTAAATTTAAATTTTATAATATTTTTAAATGATTTTATTTTATAATATTATATATTATGTTATTTAAAATATATTAAATCGTTACTTTTTAGTTCAAAAATATAATAGAACTGTCGATTTTTAAAATACGGGAACTAATTCAGTGAATTGATAATAATAGAGGGACCAAATATATAATTAAACCTCTTTTATATTTATTAACTTTTTAAACTAATTTTTTTATTTTTAAATTCAACTATTTTGGTTTTTTTTAATAAATTTTGTTATTTAAAATAATAATATAATGTATTTTACATGATATGATTTATAATATGATAATGTTGATTGTTTAATACTTATAAAATTATAGTCAAATATTAAAAAATTTGTTTAAACTTAAATAATTATTTATTTTTATAATAAAATTATTAATATATAAATAGTTAATATCATTTTAGATTTATTAATGAAATCATATTCATATAATTTAAAAATAATTACATTATTATTTTTTAATTAAAATTTTTTAAAAGTAAATTAAATCTATTTAATTTTAAAATAGGAGAACCACCTAAATTAAAATAAAAAATCAAAACTTAAAATCATTAAGTTAATACTGTAATTAAACTATACAAAATGTAAAGGTATAATTGTTTCTTAGGGTGGATGTCATGCATGGGAGTGTATCTTACGGGACACTTTTATATTACGGGTCCTCAAGTGACGTAGAAATCCAACCGACATAAACTCACTACACAACAAAATGAATTGGTTTATTCCACATGCGAGAATCTGCGAGATATGAAGAAAATTGAAAAGCAATTTGCCAATTGCATCATCATATATATAAGTACTTAAAATATAAGTTTTTTATTTAATAAATTTAATATATGAAATAATATTGTTAATATTTTATACAGTTAAATTATTATTTAAAATTAATTAAAAAAGAATCAAATTTATAAATTAAAACAAAATTAAACATAAAATTAAATTAAGACATCATATGAAGTATTTTGCCATTTATTATTCAAATGTATTCAATACAGTGAAATCTACCAAAATTTAATTAAAAATATAAAATAACAAAGTATATTTAATTAAAGCCAAACCTGTACAAGCTAAGTGGCAAAACGCATTGTTTACAAGAAAAGCATAACTTTAATCATCCCGTCTTGTAAAAAGAGTATTATTATTAATTGTTAAATTATTAATGAAGGGTGAACAAGGGATAACATTGTATTTGCTTAGTGGAAGAGTCCAAATAAAAACAAAAGAGAAAAAGGAGTATATAAAAGTGATAAAGCAATAATCTGCGTGTGAATGTCCCCTACACACCACAAGGAGTGTGGGTGAATGAATTTAATTTTATTGTTTTTTATTTATTTTAATTTTAAACGGAATTTTTACATTCAAATTTATTATTAAATCATTTTTAAATAAATATATTTAATTCACGTATTTGAAATTAATTTTTATGATATTAAAATATATATATTCCTTACAGGAAAAGAAGAGGATGTTATTAACCCATGTATCACTTTTCCTAAAATAACATGTATGACCACAAATCTCATGACTTTATATTCCGAGTAATAAGGATGGTGCAACATACGAGCATTTAGGAATAATACATTGTGGATGCTTTCATGTCGATTCCGTCGGTGGAATCAGACATACACAATATTATAAAAGTGGTTTTTCTTTTCCTCTTGGTTTTCTTCCATTAGTATGACTATGAGATGGAATATTAATTGTAATTTGTTTAATACTTCTAGTAACTAGTAAGGGTTTCAGCTATACAAATGAAGTTGGGTCCAGCAAAATATGTTAATCTTTCACAATGTAGTATTAGTCAATATTAATGTTAATTATTTATACAAATATAATTATTGAATGTGCTCTTGATACAAATATCACCATGCTTCGCTTCGCTGGGAGACTGTAGTTATGGCGCTTAAAAACCGATAATGGTTCAAATTCAAAGTGTAGTAAATGGTATCAATTGATTTTACTTTGCAAACTAACTAAGGAATCTAAACAAAAAATCTTTAATTTGATTATTTTCACTCTTAAACCATTTTGTGCAATTTATATTAAATAAATCAGATTTTTTTTTTAGGAAATCAAAGACATGCTTGTGTCAGCTGCTTGTTATTTAGCTATAATTGTTTTGGACAGATTATGCCGAATGAATAACAAATACTGTAGTTTTCTTAGTGATATGATGCAAGTTTTTGTTAGGAGTTGGATTATCACCGTCAACATAATTATAATAATTTATAACAATATTAATATAATATTGAGTATTTAAAAACTGATAATGTATATTTTAAATTGGTGAATATTCCTAGTAGTTGAGTTTTTCGGAACATAGATCGGTTATGACAATTCAATGTCGTCGTAGTCATAGCTACTCTAATGTCTTTAAAAAATACTAACTTATAAGTAAAATTACATAAATAACTTCACTTTAATTATAAAATAAAATAAAATTTTCATTTTAAATTCTAACTATGTAGATTATTTCTATCATCTAAATGTATAAAAATCAAATGATTCAATAAATTCAAAATTTAATTGAAACTAATCAAATTTGGTTTGATATTTTTTCCTTCGAATACAAATTGAACCAAACAAATTATAAATTCAACGTCTATTTTGATTGAGTATAGTTACATTAATTTATTGATCAATATTCAAACTAAATAATTATATTTTATTCACATTATATCAACATTCTTACTAATCGACACTTTAAAAATTTGATTACAAGGATGTTTTTGTTCAAATTTTGCTACCGCAAGGGCCTATATATTAATTAATTATCAGAAAATTATTATTAAATCACATCGGCTTTTTTCACTAATTCTTTTTCAAAAGATTTTTAAAAAATCAGAAACAACATAATTCAATCAACAACTGTTAGATCATTATAATATATTTGACTTTTACTATAATTATCTTTAAAGTTAGACCCACAAATAGTTGTGATAAGTTGACATTGTAATTTTTTTTACAATATATGACAATTAAACTCATTATTAAAATTAAATATAAGTGTATCACAAAATTTAATTTAATTATAAATGTGTTATTTTGTATAAAGTTTTATATCCAGTCAAAACAATATACTAATTTCGTCTTACAATAAATATTATTTAATATTTTTACGCATATATTAAGAAATATAATAATAAAAAATAACTCATTTTATAAATTATTTATCTCAATTATTAGTAATTTTTTTTTATTATTTATACAAAATATAATAATATTTTGTAATATACGTATTTAATAATTATTGAAGAATAATATAAAAATTATAATTAAAATTAGATGAAAAATAACATTTATTTTGGGGGATTTTGATAGGTATATCCTCTTTTTTATTTTAATCCCAAAATGCTCCATTTGAAAAAAAAAATATTATAAAATTGTCCTAATTTTTTGTCCCATATCGAAACTTGGAATGCGAGGGGAATGTATATGTATATCCTACTTTTGTACCAAATTTTTCAAAATGACTCACTTTTAGAAAAAAAATACGACATTACCCTATTTTTTCTCCCTAATTGCTGATCGCAACTTGGAGATGCGACCTTGTGAAGAACAAAAAATTTATACTTTTGTAGATGGTTGCATCCTGGGGATGCGACCTTGCAGGAGCATGTTTTTTATTTTTTTAGCTTTTTGTAGTTATTATTAATTATATTTACTATTATTAAATAAATTAAAAATAATAAAAATATTTAAAAATTCAAAACAATATTATAATAAATAATAACAATAAATTTATGACAATATATAAAATACTATATCATAGAGCTAAATTTCGATATATTAACGCATTTATAAGTATTTTATATATTGTCATATATATTATAGTATTTTATATATTGTCATAAATTTATTATTATTTATTATAATATATATTTTGTATTTTTTTTAGAGTATGACATTTTAAAATTAAAATAAAAAAAAAGATATACCTGTCAAAATCGCTTTATTTTGAGATGAATATTCTTAAAATTAAACATATTTTAAAACGGAAGTAATATAAAATTTGGATACATCCAAGTGTATAATATCAGTACTCCTACAAGTATACATCAGGGTATGAGACATCCCACTCTTAAAAATCACTCAAATATAATTTATCTTTTGGTTTACGTATTGAGTGGTGAACTATTACAACTTACTATCTGTCTGGAGTGAAATTTAGAATTAAAATTGGGTATAATGCCAAATGCACTCATTGCTCATGAATACCAGACATTAATCACAATTTTTGTACGGAAGAAAACTTTAATTACTCTTAATGAGCTTGCGTTTGTTTAGTCATAATCAAAGATGTCTATTAATCGATTAATATTCAATAATTTTATATCTATTTGCTTACAAATACAAGATCTCCCTCCATACTTCACATCCATACCTAGCCGTCTTCTCCTCTATTTTGATATGCCGTTCATTTTTCTTAAAATCGAACAATTTAAGATTAATTTTTATTTTAAAATCACCTACTTTTTTATTCATTTTTATTTAAAAAAGTAATTTTTATATATATTTAATTTTTCTTTTATTTTTTTAACACAGGTATTTGTCTTTCGACTTAGTGCGACATTTATTTTCTTATTTTGTTGCAGTATTATTAAATTAAATTAACAAATCAATTTTAATTAAATATAAATTTAATCAATAATTTTAATTATCAAAGTTATATTTTTTATAAACATAAATAATTTAAACACCTTAGTTTTATTATTTTTGTATATTATCTAAATATTTAGTTATCTTATATTATTAATGGATATAACTTTTATTGATTTAAACGAAAATATTTAGTGAAAAAAAAATCTCTATCAATAAACTTGCGATCCATTTGAAAAACAATACATAAAAATAAGATACACATAAAATTTGATAATAGGAGCGGGGCAATAGTAAAGCACGTTGTTTGGCTAAATTTTAGGTGTGAATGGGCATCAAACATCATAGATTTCGGAAGACAATAATTTTTGATTGCGTGAAATATTTTGCTAATAAATAGTATTTGTGATATATTTTATTTCTACGGCACAATCGATTAAAGACAAGATGTGTATTAATATTATAAACTTTTTTATCAACAGTTTTTTTTTTTAATTTATCAAAATATTTTTGTTATTATATTTATTAAAATTTATTAAATAAAGAATTTAGATACATAAATTATATATCACTAAATTATTAGTAATTTAATTTTAATAATATTAAAATATATTAATTTTTTAATGTATCATAAAACTCCCCTATATTTTATTTGATAAGTTAACATATAAGGCTTTTGAACTAGGAAGTCGCAAGGCAAGCATCAAGCAAAGAAAAGATACTACTAAAAGGCAAAGGCAATGAACTCATTGGACAACATATAACGGTCTCAGAGATCGAATTTGTGCCTTGCCTACCTACTTACGATCCAGAAATATAAAGGACACGAGCGTACACTATTTTAATGTCACTACTTCTGCATAACCACCATCCTACATATATCAAATCCATTTATTTATGTACCTAACTGTCTAAAATCTGCAACTTAATTTAAATAATTATATATCAACTATTGGAAGTCATATTCTTTATTTATATATTATTTCTGAAATTAATGAATAGATCATTTGACAAGGAGACACGAAATGCACTGAACAGTGCCACGTTACATTCTCACTGATAGTTTATTTTGTCAGCATAATGCGTTGCACTCTTTTATTACCCTACAAAAATGTAAATTTTTTATATTTAAACTAAGAAAATTGCGTTTGACATGACATAAATTAAAAAAGAAAACCGAAAAATAAAATAAAGGTATAAGAGAAAATTTAAAATGCTGATTGTGCTGACGGAACCTGTCGGACCACAAGAGCATCTAGATCTTACAGCCGAAAGAAGTTTCCTCTCTCTCTCTCTCTCTTTCTCTCTCAATCTTCTCTCTGAGAAATTTGCGGAACGAAATCAACGAAATTCAGACATGAATTGTGCGAAACAAAAGGGAAAAATAAACCAAACCCAAACAAATTCAGTGAATTCACCATGAAAGCTCATTGCTTGAGCTTCAATATTATCATCATCACAATAATTCTCTCACTATCTCTATCAAAAAATGAATCTGATCATAACACAAGAAGAATTCTCCATCAACCATTATTCCCAGCAAGTTCAGCTCCACCACCAACACCCACCCTCTCACCACCACCACCACCATCACCCTCTTCCTCCGACGGCAACATTCCTTTCTTCCACGAATACCCAGAAGCACCACCATCAGATCAAAACCAAGCAGCACCGATAACATCATCAAATGCCACAACAGCAAATCCAACGGCAACACAACCAGCAAAAGGAACAAAAAAAGTAGCAATTGCAATTTCCGTTGGAATTGTAACGTTAGGAATGTTGTCGGCACTAGCTTTCTTTTTATACAAACACAGAGCAAAGCAACCTGTGGAAACACAGAAGCTAGTGTGTACTAACCCACACAGGAACAACAACCAACAACTACAAGATTCAAATTCAACTGCTCCAGTAGTACCTTCTAATTTTCTCTACATTGGAACTGTGGAACCTTCCAGAAGGTCAACCACGGTCAACGAAACGGAGAAACCGAACCGATCGCCTTACCGGAAACTTAATTCGGCTAAGCGATCTGATCGGTATCGACCTAGCCCGGAATTGCAGCCAATGCCGCCTTTAAGTAAACCTCTTGACGGAAACAACCCGCCGGAGATTTCGCCGTCGTCATCTTCTGACGAGGAAAGTAACGAGACGGCGTTTCATTCGCCCGTGAACTCATCGTTAAGTCAGGAAGATGGATTTTACACGCCGGTTTCACGTCAGAGTTCTCTGGCTAACGGTAGTCCGGCGAAGAGAGAGAATCATTCGACGACGGCGACACCGCTTCCGATTTCGAAAAGAAGTTCGCCGAAATCTCGTATTTCTTCGTCGTCGCCGGATGTTAGACACGTTATCATACCGTCGATCAAACAGACTCCACCTCCGCCGCCACGTCAGCGACCGGATAATAAACTATTAACTTCCGGTGGACATTCAAGAAAGCCAAAATTCTCAGCGCCGCCACCACCTCCGAATTTAGCGCATCTTCAATCAACAACGAATACATTTTCACACGTGTCTAAAACTTCCCTTAATCGTCCACCTCCACCTCCACCGCCGCCACCTCCTCCACCAATTAGAAAAACAGGGTCACCGGCGGTTGAAGGTGTTTCAGCTTCTAAATCTATAAAGACGCAATCTTGGTCTATAAGTGAAGAAGGTGGTAATTCTGGTAGTAGTGTAACAAAAGGTTCAGAATCAGTTTCAGTTTCAGATCATGTTGATAAAAGTGTGAGTTTGTTGAGATCTTCCGAGAGGCTTGAAATTGAAGCCAATGAAACGGAAGGTGGAAAACCAAAGTTGAAAGCTTTGCATTGGGATAAAGTTAGAGCTACTTCAGACCGTGCTACAGTGTGGGACCAAATAAAATCAAGTTCATTTCAGTGAGTATATTAAATTCCATATACCATTTTGGGATTGTAGTTGTAGTAGTTCAAGTACAATTGTGAATTAATATTATTCATTTCTTTGGTGTGTGTTTTTGTTTTTATTTTTTAATAATAGATTAAATGAGGATATGATGGAGTCTTTGTTTGGCTGCAATGCAATGAATTCTGCTACAAAACCAAAAGAACTTCCTAGAAAATCAGTTCTGCCTTCAGCTGATCATGAGAACAAGGTTTTAGACCCTAAGAAGTCTCAAAATATTGCTATACTGTTAAGGGCACTGAATGTGACAAGAGATGAGGTGTCTGATGCTCTTTTGGATGGTAAGTTCTTTTCCTTTTTGGAATTTATACTTGCATGACAGATGAGAAAACTTTTAAGTCACATTTTCTAATTTAGGTAAAACATAAAAAATTGGGTGATTCGTGGTTTTATTAGGTGCTTTTTTGGATTGATGACGAGTTACATAGATTTTAGTAAAAACTATATACTTTTGAACTTCAACAAAATGTGATTTTGACATAATCACCATCAATCCAAACATGTGCATATGCCATGTGAATCAACATTGGCAAGGATTTGGATCCTCTCCAAGATAGTCTTCCCTTGAGTAGAAACTACTTTTAAAATGTTTAATAATCAATTCAGTTCTTGTATATCATATATCGAAAAACCTGTGGAGGAGGGGAATTAGGCATAGATTTTTTTAGTATTAGGTTGTGCCAATAATGTAAAGAGAATAGATCATATAAGAAACAAAAGCATGGCTCAACAACTTCAAAACAAAAGGTCATTATCACTGCATCTGTTATGTTGTATGAAAAATGTCTAAATCAGCATCATGCCACATGCATCATTATCTTATATTAAGGGAGATGCAAATTTAGGTATTCTGGTACAGGGTATTTAAAATGTGGTAGAAACCAAACCCAGCTCATACAACGTACATGAAAAGAATAAAACAATGACATTTTAGCTGATAAACATCTTTTACTTACAAGCTATTTTTTGTCATTTAACTTAAACTAGATACTGTAATTGCCACTAAAATCAACCAACCTATATTCCTTAACAACTTAGCCTTGTCTTTTTGTTCTAGGCTTCTAACGACTGTGCTTCCTCCAAAAGCAATAGCACCCTTGTTTAGTGAGAGCCGTGATCACAAATGATACATCCAAATCATCATGCTATGTTTTTCCATGCTCTAATCCAAAAGATTGCACTATATTTCATTTTAATCTTTTTCCTAACTCGTCTAATAGAAGTACTAATCTCTAATTCCTTGATGCTTAATGTCAGTTGAGGGATAGTAACTCTCTCTGTAAACAAACTTTAAAATGTATGCGTGCCTAAATTTTAACTTTGATGCATGTTTATCATCTGTTCATTCATATTCTTAACAGAGGAACCACATTACTTTGGTGCCTCCACCTCAAATGACAGTTAATTGTAAGGTTGTAATATCTGAGAGAGCTTTCTCTATATTAAAGCGTTCTATCACTTTCAAGTGTAACTAACACGAAGAAGTATTTATTTGTCAATTGTATAGTTATAATTATTAAACACAAGGTGTTTCCAGTTTGTATTATTAATCTACTGAATCAGTAATAAATGTCTAACATATATGAAATATCAGAAGATGGGTATTTACACTAAGTGATATCCTAGTTTGCTTTTGCCTTGAACCAAGTGCTATTTTGCATCCTTTGTTTTCACTTTGCCAACAACATGGATTCATGGGGTGGTGTTATTTTTTGGATGAAACAGGAAATCCTGAAGGTTTGGGTGCTGAGCTATTGGAAACCCTGGTAAAGATGGCTCCTACAAAAGAGGAAGAGATAAAATTAAAAAACTATGGCGGTGATCTCTCGAAACTTGGATCTGCGGAAAGATTTCTTAAAGCAGTGCTTGATATCCCTTTTGCTTTCAAAAGAGTTGAAGCTATGCTATACAGAGCCAACTTTGATTCAGAAATCAACTACCTCAAGAAGTCTTTCCAAACACTGGAGGTTTGGCTCACTTTCAAGTCCTTGTTACCTTTGGTCTGTATCTTTTGACAATCTAATCAATCAATTGATAATATCTATCTATCTATCTATTTGTTAGGCGGCAAGTGAGGAATTAAGGAACAGTAGGTTATTCTTCAAACTCCTTGAAGCTGTTCTTAGGACAGGTAACAGAATGAATGTCGGCACTAATCGAGGTGATGCTAAAGCTTTCAAACTCGATACACTCCTAAAACTTGCAGACATAAAGGGAACCGATGGAAAGACCACATTGCTCCACTTTGTGGTCCAAGAGATCATTAGATCTGAAGGTGCAGAATCTGCAAATGGAAGTATACTTCCCAACGAAATCGACTCCAAATTTAATGAGGATAATTTTAAGAAGAAAGGATTGCAGGTTGTGGCTGGTCTCAGTAGAGACCTTGTTAATGTAAAAAAAGCAGCAGGAATGGACTCGGATGTCTTAAGCAGCTATGTTACAAAGCTCGAAACAGGGCTTGATAAAGTGCAGTCGGTTTTGCAATATGAGAAGCCAGATATGAGAGACAATTTCTTTAACTCCACAAAGCTCTTTCTGAAATACGCCGAAGACGAAATTGTGAGGATCAAATCTCATGAAAGAGAGGCTTTGTTTCTTGTGAAAGAAGTTACCGAATACTTTCATGGAAATGCAGCAAAGGAAGAAGCCCATCCTCTAAGGATTTTCATGATTGTGAGAGATTTCCTGAACATTTTGGATTTGGTTTGCAAAGAAGTGGGAAGGATGCATGATAGAATTGTTGGTGGTGCTTCAAGATCTTTCAGAATAGCTTCAAATGCACCATTACCTGTTCTTAACAGGTACAATGGAAGACAAGATAGAAGTTCAGATGAAGAAAGCTCATCATCCCCTTAGTATTGTGAATACCAAAAAGTAACAATAGCCTCTCAAAATAACAGTGAAAGTAAATGAATGTTTTTGCAAATTAAGATTCTCATTGGGTTTAATCCCAATTTCACTAGTAGTAATAGTGAAGAAAACAACCTTCATTGAAACCAAACATCAAACACGTTAAATGCATGTTCATGGTAGGGAAGATAAAGTGAACATACTGGTTAAACTATTTCTTGGTTTACTGGCTACAAACAAAGGTTCATGCCATTGTTTTGTTTCTTCCACTGCAATATACGTATGCTACAAGTAAAAATAGGTGGCATTAGATCATAGACATAGTTCAAGTGTTCAACACATTTTTAATGATGTTAATGTTTTGATTTACGTCAGAGGCACTATATGTATTTTTTTTAAAAACAATTATTGATAATAAATTAAATACTAGGCTTTTTTGCAGCAATTTATTTATCTGTAATTGTACCTACATTTTATGATTTACACGAATACATTAGATTTCGAGATCAATTTTTTATTTATATCTAATTTTGAAGCAGAGCTAGAATCCAAGGAAAAGAACAAAAAGAGTTTCAAAAGTAAACATGAAGGGAAATAAAGGTTACATGTGCCGAATAAAGGAAAAGATGGATGCTTTAGAAGAGAACTAACTGTAAAACACCATTGAGCTGTAAATCACCATTGTTTCATCGTCCAACTTCGCCACTTGAATCAACTGTCCCTGATATACTCATTGCTCTTTTAATCATTATTTAATAATACCATTGGTATGATTTAGATTGACAAATTTAATATATTATTCTCTTTTAAATATTTTTTAATAATATGATTTTAATTTGATTTATATCAATAAACCAACTTTAATATATTATTTATTTTATCAATGACATAATTGCCACCTTTATAGTCCACTCTTTAAAATATTTAACCTTGAGTAAAAAAAAAAATTAACCACTTTAGTTTTATTGAATGTTATAAATTTAAAAATATAAATATTTTGACCATTTAAATTTTATTAAATATCTGTTATAAATCTAAAAACATAAATATTTTGACCATTTTAATTTTATTAAATATAAATATTTTGACCATTTTAATTTTATTAAATATTATTTTTTTATGATATTTACATAGATGATGGAAATATATTAATAGATTCATTTTTTTCTTTAATTTCTAACAATGCTGAATTTATACTTTTAAATATATTGGATTGATTTGTCATATTTGTTCAATTAATTTTTTTTATAAGCTATATTTAACATGAAAAAAATAATGTTTCAATGACAATTTGCATTTACCTCCTAGTCTTAACTATAAAAGATTCTAATAGTTATTAACCACTTGCAAAATGATTTACAACTGCTCTTCAAATGACGCCAAATAAAAAATAATACGGTTGGATATATATGTAAAAATTGTGCATTAGTTTTTAAATAAATAAAAAATGACAAATTTGAAACTGAAATATCAAATAAATGTCCAAAATCAATCCTTAAAATATTGATATGGCCATATAGTTCATTTAACGCATTAGAAGATAATTACACATAAAAATAAAGCATAGGTGGGGGAGAAGAAAATAAACAAATAAATAAATGTTGGAAGACAGTGTTCCTCTGCATTATATTTTTAAAATAAAGGTAGAGAGAGCAACACTTCATCCTTGAGGACCATTTCTTACTAACCTAATTCATACACAAACTTTACAATTTGAACATGGTTTTATATCAACTGTTGTAATCCACAGTTCTATCAATATCTCCAAAACCTTAGTCATAGTTGCCGAAAGCATGACGCAATCCCGATTCCTCTTGTTCTCAAGATCTTTTCAACCAATATTTTCCATCTAATTTCATCTTTCTTGCTTTGTTTTGATATTCTCTGCTTAAAGTTCCTGAAATAAAATAATTGGTTATAATTCATCTGAATAATTGAGCTGAATTAAGTAGAACCTTAGTTCGAAAACCACAAAACATATAATATTGTTACCTGCACAAAGGAACTCTACAACTATCTGGATCAGCGCATAGTCGAGAATGCAGCTCCAACAGTTGCCACATTCTCTTGCAATGAGCACAACCTCCTGGGACTCTCAACTTGCAGCCAGCAAAATGACGAACGAGCAATTCAAGCCCTTTGCAGGATGCATACCTACATGGTTGGTTTGCTTTGAATGCTTTGTCGTGAGGGCCAATAGTTCGACAACCATCTCTACATATGTGAACAAGAGCTTCCATTGCATCGTATAATTGCAGATAGATCTCTCTTTCGTTCATTTTTCTGACCCTCTCCTTTTTACTCTGGTGAATCAGTTCATTCAAAATCAATTAGACCATAGACTAATTATCTATTGTAAAATACAAAACAAATGAGGGGCAAAGACAGAGCCTTACATTTTCTTCTTCAATCATTGTTTCCAGAACTTCCTTTTCTAGAATTGGGTGGCTCAGCTTCATTGCTTTCCATCCTTCTGAAGCCGAAACAGTTTTGAAGTGTTTGATTATTTTACGGTGACAGATGAGACTGAGCCGTGGAGCATCACACAGTAATGCAAGTTGAAATACATCAACTACATTATCTATGTTGAGTAGACCCAATTCTAGCTTCTGTTCACATAAACGCTTCAAGTGAGGAACCGAGTATACATGCGACAGCACCAACAAATGTAGGACGAATTCCTCCATTTCTTCTTTCTCATAACTATGAAAATAGGCACGAAAAAATCAGTACATCTCTATGATGCGCAATGCATTTCAGCAACGAAAACTACAATACATTCAGAAAATAGATGGCATTCATCAGTAACCTTGATCAGCTGTATTGATATCCTCCCTCAACCCCGAAACAAAACTCAATTTTTTCATTTGTTTCAACTTCACACTTCTACTGTTTTGAAATTAACATTTGCCTATCGACAATGAATGGGAGTATTCGAATATATAAATCGAGCAATGGCATCCAATTTGAGCAAATAAAATTCCAGAGAATATAATCAAGCCCAATTCTACATTAAAGGGAGACAAACATTTCGATGATTTTGAGGATCGTAAAGGAATCAAACATACCAGGAAGAGTACAAGTATCGAACAAAAACTCGTACAGCATCATGTGGAACCCCAAAGATTGAGATTGAACGCCATCGATTGCGACGATCTGCTTGCTTCAGCATGCCTCTCAATACAGGGGAAGCCATGGCCTGTTCATGTAGTATGAAGTGAGTGGTAATCACAACAGTTGAATTCAAGATAACATAAAGATCATTCACATTAATGTTTAATGAAAAAATATCAGTATTCCATGACAACAGCATATCATACAACCTCAGTATAATTCTAAAAAGATCATACAATCAATTAATCAATTCTTAATCAGTGACATGTGCAACCTAAAATATTGACTAGTTGCTTAACTATACCTACTAAGTCTATGAAAAACCTTGGGTCTACTACTAATTCGTTCAAAGTATGAGCGTAGTTCAATGACAAACATGTTTTTGACAATGAATTTTGATGTAGCTAATCAGTAATACCAAAATCAAGTGAGATGAATGAACTTACAATAATGCTAGAATGAGCATAAACAATGCCACCGTTATCTGTATTAATGCAAACATCTGCTTTATAACCTTCATCGAACAGGCGTTCCCACAAATCTCTTGTTGCTGAAGAGATACAGCTGCTTTGCCCTCTGGGTACTAAATTATTCATCACCAGATACTCGCAAGGATAACCAGTTGCTGCTGAACGAGGCAAAGGAGGCGGTACTGGAACGAGTTTCTTAGCATTGTGGAGTGATTGGCCATCCATGTTAGTCATCAGTTTATGCTTCACCAATCACTGGTCTGAGTAAACATATATATCATGAGTTATTGCAATATTTGTATAAATGAATTGGAAAAGATCATTAATAATCTGAGTTTCAATTATTTGCTATTATTGTATACTAAGATAAGCCATTACACACAGGATAGGATAAGATTGGTAAATTTCCTTGTTAAGTTATAAAATGTATAATTAGTTATATATTTTTTTACTCAAAATTATAATAAAGTTCCTTATTCATTGATACATTATCGTCAAACAATCATAATATGTTTCAATTTTTTCTCTATGTATGACAAAAATTGAGTCTTTATGTATGATGAATTAATGACAAGTTGACAACTCACATATGATGATGCTTTTTTTTTTTGACTCACATATGATGATTCTTAAATAATTATAAAAAGAAAAAAATGATTCTTAAATAATATAAAAGTATATATGGTATAGTACTACTTTTACAAAGTAATAGTTGGAAACATTTTCACACACAAAGTATACATTAAATTCAAACAAATAACGGAAATTATTCAACTAAATTCAACTAAATGTCATATTTCCTTTTATTATTATATGATTTAGATAATATATATTATTAGATGGAAAAAAAAAAGACAAGCTATATTCCAGTAAAAATAGATAAAAATATACTACTCTTATGAAAAAGAGATAATCTATATTACAAGTATGTTTGGATAAAAACTTATACTTTCTTGATAAGGTTTTTTTTTTTTACAAAACACTTTCTTCCTAAGTTATAAATTGTAAGATTATTTCAGCATAAAAACAATAGAAAATACCTCTTCATAAAATAAAATAAAAAATACTTCAAGTTTAATACGTTATTATTGTCAAATGATCATAATCATAGCACCTTTACTCTCTCAAACTCCGGTTCTATATTCTTGTGTTTTAGGGAGAGATACTTGTATATACTTGTTTAAGAAAATATGTACTTTTAAAAAAAATATATACTTATATATATTTGAATTCTTTAATGATTTTTAAATACATATTTAAAACATTACGATAATTTCTCCTGCAAAAATTTATAATTTTTTAACAAATGATATATTAAATATGAATTTTTTTAACTTTTGACACTTAAAATTCATATTTAATTCATCTTTTATTAAAAAAAAATTAATAAAAAAATTATAAGAGAGATTTTTATAATCTTATAAGTGTCTACAAAAAATCATCCAAAATTCAAATAATACATGTAAATTGACTAAAAAGTAGGAAGCAACATAGTTAATAGAAAACATTTGAAGAACTATTATTTAAAATGTTTTTAGAGAAATTAAAAATAAAATATAGTTAATTTATAAAGATAAAAAATTTATTTAATTCTTTTATTTATTGACTGAATGAATAACAAATTTTAACAGAAAACTAATATAGAAAGTAATTTTTGTATAAAATAACGATTTTAAGCATATGGATGGACAAACAGGTTTAATAAATTTCATACTATCTAATGCAGAGAAGAGTTGCATTGCAGGTTTGAGCCTGCATCGAAACATATCAAATGTCCTCACATTCTTTCCCATCTAAGTTGCACTACTAATGTTTTTCTTTCCTTTCTTTTTCCATGATAAAGAACAAAGTGTAGGTTTACGAAACGATGGAAAAAACATACATTTGCACACAGATTTGACCTTTGCCCCGAGACAGTTTAGATTACACAAAACCAATATCAAATATTTAAAACAATCGCGGCCATTAAATTGATATCAAACAGTTGAGATTACGATTTGAGTAATGTATTTACTACACCAAATCCAAGTCCAAGTATACATTGGACATATATGAACTGTAAAAATGCAATAGTCCTAGGCAATATTTGACTTTTCATCTACAAAGTCAAATAATAAATGAAGTTGATTATATGTTTGGATGATTGGTTATTTCTATTTATCAAAAATATTTTTTCTTTTAAATGCACATTTAGCCAAAAACAACTAATGCGACACTTCTATTGTTTCAATTATCCGTTTGAAAAACCAAATTTGCTAAAAAATATTTAAATATATAATCCGAACAAGTTTTATTTTGTAAAAGAATGTTTGAAAAAAAAAATCAAACATCAATTACTTTAGAGAAAACTTAATTTTAAATTTACAAAATTAAATTTACTCAAAAGTATTTCCAGACAATAATCCAAAGATCATTGGAGATAAATATCATGTAAAAAAACTCAATCAACTACCCAGAAACTAGTCTTACCAAGAAAAAACAATATCAGAAACTTCAATGAATTTATATATACCAATATACCACAAAGGTAAATATCTAAAATATCATGCCAAACTCTGTCATGCTCAAACACGAGTATCATCATTAATTCCGTGTAAATTTTGACATGATGTTTGATTTCGCTATGAACGAAATTAATTGTTTAAATAATCAGAATTTGCTATGAACGAAAACGAAATTCTTAGAAACAAAACAGAGAATCTAACTAAGCTGCTTAAGATTTCAGTCGAGAAATCAAAGAATTCATCATTCATCAACAAGATTCTATTTGATTTTGATTTAATCAATTTTTCTATGACGAAAGAAATTCACATCCGCGATCTCAAATCAAAATATAATAATAATAAAGCACCTATAAATATACGAGAAACAAATCTGAATAAAACATTACATGAAAAGATGGAAATGAATTGATTGGAATTGGAATGAAATGATAAAGATGAATACGATTGATTACCTTATTCGAACCTTGCCTGAAGTATTCCTTTGTTACTTTTGAGATTCTCGTGTAGAAATAAATAACACCGCGTTCCGCGTCGAAACGACGACGTTTAAGCTCAATTTCGATAAGGAAGTTGTAGATTAAGAAGAAATGGGAAAAGAGAGAGAGGAAAGGAGAAAGAAAGAGGGCTTGTGAAAGAGAGTTATCGCCCTTTGTTCTCTCTTTTTCTCTCTCTTTTAGAAATTTGTACGAAACGATTGGATATATAAATAAATAAATAAAGGTTTCTAGAAATGTGTCTGTCAGTGTAGCTGCTTGCTCCCTAAAAATATCAACAACAGAAATGTACACGTCGTTGCCACGCAGTTATGCGTTTTGTCTTATCTTCATAGATATTGTTTGTTTCTTTTCTTTTTACACGGTAGGTATTGTCTCTTATATACAGCTATTTTACACTGCCTCAATTCTTATATATAATATCTCTTTTATCGATACACAAAATTTACATAAATAACTTTACACTAAATTAATTAATAATATACTTTTTTTTTAAATCACCTTTCAATTATCAAAAGAAATAAATAATTGTTTTTTTTAATAAAAAATTTAGAGTAAGAGAGAATTTCAGTTTAAGATAAGAAAATTTTTAATATTTATCTCTCTCAAATAGTATTAATAGAATTCAAAATTTATGTTTTTTACTACTAAATTAAATAATTAAAATTAATTACTTATTTTTAATTAAAAATAACTTTGTAAAAAATTGATTAATACTTTTTGTAAATTAAAAATAGTCATATATAAAAAGACAAATAACTATTACAAAATGGTCTTACATATAAGGTTTAGAGAGAAATATTATCAATTGAAAATATCTTAATGGTGTACTTTTTGTGTGGTAGATTATTAATGTACAATATATATACAAATAAATATTTACATTAAATAAATATCTTAACAATTATAAGAATTTTAAAAAATACAGTTATATTAAATTTTTTAATATATTTCTATTTTTTAGATTATTTTTCAATTATTAAGAAATAAAAACAGTTGAACTTTTTTTTTTCTATATAATTTGGGTATTTTTATGAAAAAAAATTAGAAAAAAGATATAAATGAGAAGAAAAATATACATACATATATGTTATCTTTTATATATAACAAATTTTGAAATCAGTTTTTTTTTTTTGGAGTAGACATCATTAGTTGCGAAAGACGCCACTAATTACTAATGGCAAATGTCACCGCTAATCATATTTTTTTTATATTAATTATGAAGGTTTTTTTCGTTAATAATTACTGACAACCATGAATATAATGTAATATTTTCTTATAGTGAAAGGTTTACAAGCTGAAGAAGTTGGTACTCTTTCAAGATGGAGTTTGTTGAGTTAGTCGAATTATCCATTGTGGTCGACAGTTTCAAGTTTGTCACATTTTCCTAAAGGCTAATTCTATTGTGGATGGGCTGGATGGCCTTGCTAGCTTGGGATGTACCTTGTATGAATATAGGTTTTCCATCATAAGAGTTTTTGTAGTCATGCGTTGACCCCTTCAGTTATAAAACGTAAAAAGAAATTACTTAATTTATTCTTAAGGCTGTATTTAGCAAAATCAAAAATTAGTTTACAGCTTATAAGTTATATGTTATAGACTCTAATTTGTAACAGTGTGAGTTTATAACTTCATTTGTGAGCTAATAACTTAGGCTTTTTTTTTAATACTTTCTTTTTAAAAAAAAAAAAAATTTGTGAGTTAATAACTTAGGTTTTTTTTAATATCCTCTTTTTTAAAAAAAAAATATTAAAATATTCTATTTTTTAAAAATCAAGTAAGAAGTCGTCATTTCTTTAAGGAAATCGCTATTTCAAATGGCGACTTGTAACTAAAAAAATAAAAGAATATTTTGATATATTTTTTTAAATAGGAGTATTTTAATGTTATTTTTTTAAAAAAATGGTATTGAAAAAAAAAATAACTTATACTGTTTTTTAATAAGTTAATTCAGTGACCTTATAAATTTATAGTTTATTATTTTGTTTTTCATTTTACTCTTACTAATAAAACTAAAATTATTTTACCCTTTATTGTTTGCTATTTATAATTCAAAATAAACAATTTTAAATTTTAAAATAATATAAATAGATATTTTATATGATTTAAAATTAAAATTGTATTAATAACTAGTAATTTAAAATAATAATTTATTATTATTTAAAATAAATAAACTAGCAAAATATATATATATATATATAATTGAACAGATTTAAATTAATAAAAAAAATTAAATTACTATTTTAAAAATATTTGAAGTATTAATTGATAAAATCTATTTTTAATTAAGAATGTTATTTAATATCTTTAAACTAATTAAACGTTTAATTTTATTAATTAAATACTTAATAAGCTTAACGGCTATCCGACTAATATTATCAAATAGAGTCTAAGTCTTGCCACCTTAGGTCTTAATATGAATTAATGAGTTGTATGAATATCCTTCTTTGTAAATGATCAATTATAAATTAATAGTTAAAAGTTATCAAAATTTTCATACACTTAACTATGTTTTTCAGAACTAATAATTCTGGAGCTTTATTGTCTTAAGAATAAAATAATAATCTAATTGATATTAATTTAGTGTGATATATATATATATATATATATATCTTTATTTTAATAAAAATAATATTCAATATTTATTTTTTATAGATGACAAACGTAGCACTAAAATTTAAAATATTTTTTAATATTAATTTATACACTTTAAAATTTCTCAATATAAATACACTTTAATTATATACTTAATGTAAAAACAATAAAAATTAAAAAAATTGACGTATCAGATTAAAATTTAAGATTCAATGTATTAATTTTTTAATTTTCTATTTATTTATATTTCTTTTTAGAATAATAAGTCATTAGCTGCAACTTTGAGTAAGTCGAGGACAAAGACATAGAGACAAATATCTCACACTAAACTGCGTAGGGTATTCTGAATGGGGCCGGAAACATAATTATTCCGTACAATGTTGATTAAAGAAGAGAAGTGCGATTGATATTTCTCCAGTACAATCGTTTATTTTTTATATTTTATTTTGAAATAATCTGATTAAAACAATAGCCACCATCATTTAAATGTTGAAGTTGAAGTTTATAAGAGTATTTGGATTTTAGAAGATATCGTAGATCCGAGGCGGATCCACTATAAAGTTAACGGGTGGTATCTGACCACACAAAAAAAATAATTAATAATACTATTAATTTTATTAAGCCCATCATAAATCTTTTTGTTTCAAAAAGTATATTATATATTTAAAAGTAAATAATAATATATTTACTTTTAAGATTAATTTTAATTTTAATTGTGGTAATTACTAAAATATATATATATATATATATTAAAATTTTATGAAAAGTTGAACGTGCAGTTGTAATAAAAATAATAAGTTGAATGAATTATTATAGTTATAGCGTGACATATTTGACAATGATAATACAAAAAAATTAATGAATAATTTTTAAAATATGAAATATTGTAGATGATAATTATAATTTGTAAAAAAATTTATATGTTGTAAATTTATTTAATCATTATAGTATTTTATGAGTTTATAAAAAAAATTAATCTAAATATATATATTATTATTATGCCTATCAGAGAAATAATTTAATTTTAAAACTAGTGGATATGAAGATTTATTTATTTTATTATTAAATACAAACCTAACTCTTCTAAATTCAAAATTCAACTTCCATATATGCCTTAAACAAAACACCAAAAATATATGCAATAACACTAGCAGAAAATTGAAAAAATGCTCAATACTATGTACCTGGACTACCATTAATTAGTAAAGACAAAGAGACAGGGTCGGTTTGGTCATGGCATTGTCATACAGATCGTACATTTGAATGTGACGAAAAATATAAACCATCAAAAGCGATGAAGTTTAATGAATTGTAAAGTGTTGGGAAAAGGAAGGGACAAATTTTGCTACGTACGGCGATTGTATGAAGACCGTCAATTAGAGGTGGTGTAAAAATCCACTTTCATTTAAAGAAGAAATGTGTCAATTTCACACCAAAAAACAAAAGCAGAGGGCAGCGATGATGCCGATTGCTGAATCATTGACAACCATGAGTTATATTGTATTGACATGTTGTCTAGTGGGAGTCTAATACTCTGCTAGATTCAATCATTTCAAAATATCAACCTCGTATATACACAAGAACATATAAATCAGCTAATAAGTAGTATTCCCATCTCAATTATAAACAAAATTATAGTAGTTAAATTTGGGAAAAATATATCTCATATTCATTTCCGTTACACAAAAGGTTAAAACAAACAAATAATTATAGTGGATGGAGTATTACACATAATTTTTTTTTTCAAAAAAAAAGTACTTAAGGATTTTTTAATTATTAATCGTGCCGTTTTAAAAAGAATTATATTACATTATATTACTTTTTTTTTGAATTTTAATGTATGATTACATAAATTTCTTTCAATTTTTATTTTTATTAATACAATATATATTATTTTTAAAATATTATATTTCACTTTATATATATAATAGAAAAATAAGAAAATACATAATAAAGAGCTTACCATAATGTTACTTAATTAACATATTAATACGGTCAAATCAGTGACACCTATTTAATTGCAACCACCAATAAATATTAAAATAATCATGGTATGAAACTTTCATACTTTAAAGTTTTTTTTAGAAGTTGTTCTAAATTTTGACTATTTTTTATTTCTAAAAGGAATTGAGAAAAAGGAAAAGTAAAAGAAAAAAAGAGAGTATATAGTGTAATGAATTTTTAATTGTTTAGTTTAAGAGAAAATAAAAGGAAGAAAAAGTAGATATATTTTCTTCTTTTGTTTGGTTGTTTAAAAAGTAAAATGAAAGAGAGAAGTAAAATTAAATAATTACTTAAATAACCTTTTAAAACAAATAATAGAACAATATTATAAATAAAGAAAAATTATTTTGTATTTTTACAACATTTTCTCTCATTATTTTCTTCTCAATTTAAGAAGATTGAATTTTTGTGGGTCTCGTTTTTTTCTTCTTTCTTTTCTACTATAATTGAAAACCTAACAATGAAAAAAACTTAAATTTGTGTGTTTTCTC
Organism: Cicer judaicum; assembly: GCA_037974835.1. Taxonomy (NCBI): domain Eukaryota; kingdom Viridiplantae; phylum Streptophyta; class Magnoliopsida; order Fabales; family Fabaceae; genus Cicer; species Cicer judaicum. The sequence goes on from JBBPBS010000738.1 coordinate 12,778,643, forward strand.
TTCTTTCTTTTCTACTATAATTGAAAACCTAACAATGAAAAAAACTTAAATTTGTGTGTTTTCTTTACTTTTCTTAAGTTTTCAATTCCTTTCTCTTGCTCCAAACATACCATTAGTAATTGACTTTTTGTTCATAAGATGCATTTTGATAGTGATATATTATGTGGATTAATATTTAAATGATGACAAATGTTGTTTTGTACAAGTAAAATTTTATAATGACCTACTTCACTCTCATAATTAAAAGAGTGATCTTATTGAGCATTCATTAATTTTAAATAATTGTGAACTTTCAATTACTATAAATGTCGTCGAATATCATTAATTTTAAATATTAATTCACAATAATTATATATTATGTTAATCTGTTGAACTATTCGCCAAAATTAAATATAAAAATCAAATAGACATTAATTAATTTTGTTATGTAATTTTAATTTTAAAACAATTTTTATTTAAATCACAAAATTACAAAAATAAGTTTTGTAATTTTAATTTTTGTTTTAACTACCGCTTCGACTATTGTTAGTCATCACTGCTCCTTTGGTCTTTCAGTTATAGCCCCATTCTCGAGTGGCTAAAAGGGCGATTCTTGCTTGGTCTTTCATACAGTCTAGATAGAAGAGAGGTTTAGACCCCATACCCCATTTTAGTGCGTTAGGGCTGGCGTCAACAAAGAGAAGATTTTCAGCAGTTAATTATAATTACCGTTAACCGCCATTTATATGATCATGACTACTGCTTCAAACATTATATCTAATTAAAAATTATAAAATAAAAAGTAATTATGAAACTTTATATCTGATTAAAAATTATAAAATAAAAAGTAAATAAACTATCTTAAATGGATAAACAAACGAAAAATTCATCATATGAGACTAAAAATTAATTCATCATATGAGACTAACAATTAATTTGATGCTATAACAGAGTTTAGTGGTATTTACATTGGGTATGACAATTGGGCCTTATTGTGTTGTTAGCTTGGTTTTGTTTTGTTGTCTGGATGTGAGCGCCTTGCCATCTTTCTTTATTATCCAAAATGGTGCTTTATTAACCAAATTGGGCCTTGCCTTCCATATTACATTCACCAAAAATAAAAAGGATGAAGTAAAACTCAACTAATGAGCGCATAAGATGGTGCTTTTAGTTTAGAATTAATTTTGATCTCCATACAGATTTAAACAATGATTTTAGAGTTTTCAATAGGGATAGAAAAATAATTCATACCTGTGAATAAAATCTACTACTGCGACGCAGACTATAGTATAACAAATATTTGTAGATAAAATAAATAGATATTTTCACTATTCATTAGTTAGTAGATATATATGTAATAATATCTATATCGATAATAAATTAATAAAATTAATATATTATAATAATTTTAATGAGAAAATTTTGTTATATATTTATTTATGTCTTAGTGTGATAATGTTTTTATGTGTTGTTGTACATTTTTTTTTTCCGCAAAAAAATGAGGAATTCTTTTTCATAATGCTAACAAAACAAATTATTTTTATATATAATATTTATATTTATTTAAAAGATGATATCTATGGATATCCTCTTATAGACGCAGATATTTAAAAAATCCATCAAATATCTATTAAGTGGATATTTGTACAAGATATAAATAGATATAAATATTATTTTGTTTATACAATGAGTAAAATATGTAATTAAGTAATACCATCTGCACTAGTAGATATTTATCGTCATTCATAGTCTTTTAACATTATATATTTATAAATATAGATATTTTAATCACTTAAATTTTTTTAAATTTATAAATATAATAATTTTTATACTATTAATAAGTGTTATAAATTTATTCACATATTAACCTATTCGATAAATATATAATTGTGTTGTTTCTTATCTATATAATTTATAAATTTACTGAACGAATATTATTTTTGCAGTAAAAAAAAGACGGTGGTTTTAGTATGAGAAAAAAAAAACATTTGCGATCATTGTAGATTAGTTTTACATTTAGTATTTGATAGTTATTTTTTAAATGCATCTACAAAATATACATATATGATAATATAATTAATTTTATTGTATTTTGGCATAAAATTAATTTCAACAATGCATCAATGTTAAACTTTTTTTATTATTAAATACTAAATAATTTATTTTTTTATAATTTTCAAAATTATAAACTTTTTATTCCATTTCCCTTTTATTTTTATACAAAATGTTGAAAACAACAACATTTGTTTGTAATATTTCCCTTCCTTCAAAATATAGTGAAAAAATAAAGTGACTTTTCTAAACATTAATTAATAATTATTATCATTTGTTGGTTTAAAAAAATAGTTAAGTGAAAATAAAAGAAAGAAACTAATGTCCCTTTAGTATTTTGTTTATTTGTTATTTTTCATCAAACTTTGATATAAAAACTAAAATTAAGGTATCATTTATATAATATTAAATAAAAATAAGCGGATTAAAAATAAATTATTATAATCATAAACGGTTACTAGTGGACATGATAATAGGGTTGAGGTGAATTTTTTTTTCTCACCCCTACATCCGATTGGTTAGGAAAAAACTACACTTGCTCATTTTCATATTCGCTTGTGATTAGATTCGAGTTTTTGATCGCACCTGCACTCATTCATATATAAAATAATAAATTTAAAATTCACATTTATTATAATTAATATAATAAAATATTTATTATTGTATGAAATTAAAAATAAAAAATATTAAAATTACATTTTCTATAAAAAAATTATAATTTTAATATTAAATATGTATAGATATATATATATAATTTAAAGACAACAATAATATTATTAACATGTAAATTCATACGTAGAAACGAGGTAAACACCCAAAATTCATGTTTGTCCTTAAATTTTTATTTCAAATAAAATTTGCACTCATTTAAAACAAGTTGACTCCACCTAAATTAAAAATATGACCACTTAAATTAAAAATATGACAACCTTGGTTACTCAATCTTAAAAATTGTATAATAAAATTTTTATTTTTATTTTTTATGAAGGAAATAATTAGATGGTCAAAGATTGAAAGGTCCAACAACTATTTTGGCTAAGTAAAGCTTGACATTGTATCTAGACATAATCCAAACATTACATAGACACGCACGTAAATTAGTCGTAACACCAACACCCAACTTCTTTAAATAAGAGAGACTTAACTTATTTAAAGAGAACAAATTCCTCGTATTTATATATTTATATAGTGAGATTTTGATCACGACCCATCATTAACAAAGGCCCACTAAAATTCTATTAAAAAACACCTATAGATCTAACAAGGATACCCTTTGTTTGATCAACGTGGCTGAGCTAAGAATTAATTTCAAAATATCTTAAGACCCGTTCGTTTAGAATTTTGAAAAACAAAACTTACAGATTGTGTAAAAATATACATATTTTTGTAGAAACTTTAATTATTCTTACGCATCAGATGCTGATTAATATCAGTTGGCCTAATTAAATTTTAAGGAATTTTTTTATTCGAACATTAATTTGACACACAAAACTTCCTAGTTCATCATTCACCAACTTCGTTGAATTCCTCAAAAACCAGTTACCTGCCTCACCACCCTATCCTCCTTAATTAAATAATAGAAAAATATAATGCCATCAAATTGAATCTCCACCCCTCAGAACTCCATTGACAAAACCATAATTTTTAATTAAAATTTTGAATCACAAACCCTCTCAATCATTTTAATTTATACCATCCAACACCATTTACTCAATAAAACAATATTAAACACTTTCAAATTTTGCACCCCCAAATCTTCGTAAACAATTAAAAATTAGTCATTAATATTATTTTAATTAATAATAATTTATTATTTTCCAATTTTATTTTAAACTTAATTTTGGTTAATTAATTATTCTTTTTGTAGTTTGGAATAATTTTAAGATTTTATAGTTTTCAATTAAAATATTTTAAACAATAAAAAAATATTATTTATGATTCATTGTGAAAATTAAGTGGCGACAAATTGGTTATGAGAATGGGTTTCTCAAATTAATGAGATCACAATAGTAGCAACCATTCACCATCCATCGTCATACAAATTGATAAGGGGAACAATAGCAATATATAAAAATGGAAATAAAAAGAATAATGGTGGTGGTTGCGAAATGATGAAAACCAACACTGAATAGCTTGACGTAATAAGGGATTAATGAATGTTGGCCAAACAACATTCAATTTACTCAATACTAGAAATGCAATATCACACATTCTAGTTCTAGTTCAACAATTCCAATCACATTTTTTCTTTTGCAATAAATAAATAAATTTCCACAAACACAAACCACATTCATGCACAGTACATGTCTCTCATAATCGCATATATTTTCAATGAAGAAAAATCACACGCACTCTTATTTAATTTTTAATTTTTGTTTTATTTATAAATCTCACAAACTCATATGATATATATGGTATATAGTATTCGTGTGTGCGAGGCAGTCCATTGAATGACACATTATATTATAGTGATTGAATTGAATAAAAAGCAATGGTCTTGGAAGCATGATTTTCCCCACACCCATTCTGCATCTGTAAGCAAGAGAAAAAAGAACATATAAAAAACGGTCAAACTTGCTGACCATCTTGGTCTTGCTGATGTTTCAGAGTCAAAGGTTCTTCTACCTAGCTACTCTTCCCATCGGTCCATCACTCTTACCTAAGCTCAGACACACTGCAAACATAAAACATATCATTCTCTATTTTTTATTATTTATATATGATTACATTTTTAGATGTTAGCGTAAATTTTTTTACATTAAAAAAATATATGTTATAAGTGGTACTCATCACCGATTGTTATAACTAAAATCCACAAAGAGAAATAAACGTAAAAGACAAATTGAGTAGCTTAGAGGTGAGAGAGTGCTATAATCTGAGTACTACATTGAAGTTATATCATAAGAAATAAAAATAATATTGGTATATTATTTGATAAAATGATATGGTAGGAATTAAAAGAAGATAGTTATAATAATATATTATGAGTGGGTGGCAAGTTAGGATAGAAGAGGAGCGTTTGCATTCTTTTTACAAAATAAAAAATAAATAAAAAAAATAGATACAGACTGGAAGTGGTCCAGCCTTTCACACGTGAAGACGCTCCTCACCTGCCTAATGCTTATTTTATTCACGTGTGCTATCATACATCCATCAATTCTTTTCTTAGCTTCCCAATTCTGGCCCATCAAACCCATCATTTCCACCTTCCAAATTAATCCCTCTATTCATATACTTAATTCATCATTTAGGCCCAAAAGACTATACTATAATATATTCATTAATGTAACTCATACATAAAATCAAAATTTGAAATTATTGATTGTATCAATTAATTTTTTTTAAAAAAAATATAGGTTGCATAAAAAATGATATATAAAATTACAAAATTTTGATAAAATTTGTCTATTGTTTGATATTTATAGAGACTATGATAATATTATAGATTAATTTGAAATTAAATAAATAATACTAATTTAGACATGTACCTATTTTCCTTCTTTATTTACCTTGTTGATGAAGCATTGGATGTTTACTCGTTTTTCTCCCTTTATTTACCTTGTTCATGAAAAAGTTTCCTTTTGTATGTCAGTCATAGTATTCAAAGTGAGATTGAATTGAAACATAATTATATTGTTAAAACTGAAAAGGTTAGTTAATTACTAATTGGGGTAAATATGTATCCATGTGCCTTGTTATATATATAAGATAAAAAGAGGAACGTGGTTGCAATATATATGATAGAGATAATAGACTATTTATTTGGGTGAGAAGGGTAATGTGATATCTTATCTGGCAGTCAAGGACTGTTAAAGATGTCATTCCACCAGTTTTAATTGCATACCAGATTTTGGATCTTGTGTCATTTAGTTTAATTTATTTTTTCCTAGTTTGTTTTAGTTATTTAACCTGTTATGTCTATTATGAAATATATTAATTAATGACATAACACTTAGTCTTTCTTTGATAAATAAAAAAGCTTCACTATGTTCTTCTGCTCATCCCTGTTGCTGTATATATTAAACTCCTCTTGATTTATTTTGTTTCGGATATGTCAGTTTATTAATAAAAATTTAATATTATAATTTTAATAAATATGCTTTATATTTTTTATGGAACATTTATAAAATGGTTATATATAATAATTCCCGCTGCTTAATTTTTTATATAAAGATATTGAAATCCTCAAATGAGACATTATTCTTTAATTATTTGATTAAGAAAATAATTTTACTTAGAATTTAGAAACAAAGCATGAAATAACATATTGATAACATAAACGAAAAAGAGATAAATTATATGACCAAAAACAATAAAAGAAAGACTACAAAAAACATATTTAGCTTTATATTAATAAACTTTATATTCATGTCTGTAATAGCACGCACGATGAGTTAATGCTAGCAGAATTTGTTATACATTCAATAATATATATTTTAACTAAATCTGATGAGATTTACTTTAAAGTTCAAGTATTTTAATCCCACTAGTATTTTCTAGCCAAAATGGAAAACAAGGGAATAGCAAATAATGGTTTTTACGATGACACGAATGTATTTCCTTGGATTATATTGTTGTACATTGCCGTGACTAGAAAATATAATGTTGATTCAATTGTTCAAATTTGATGATGATTAGATATAGACATTAGGGGCTAGTAATTTATACACAAGGATGTCTGAAAGTGACCCAAAAAGAGAGACATGAGAGCCCAACAAGTGAGACCATTGATAATAATGTAACTAATGGAACAAGGGCGACATGTAAGGTCACGGATCAACTCATAGACTCATTGTTTATGACAAATAAAGACATTCTAATATCAACTTTTTTTAAACCCACCTTAATTAGTATGCTCCTTAAAATATCTCTACCACTTAGGTTATTTGAGTCTATTGTGGGAATATCTCTACGAGTCACTAGAACATTCAAATTTTTCATGGGAAATAAAATGATGTTATTTAAACTATTGTGGTACTAATATGATTGTCTGTCTGATTTTTCAAAAAAATAATGAAAGTTATAAAATTTATACAATTATTAAAAAATATTTTATTGTTTAATTGATTGGAAAAAATAAAATGGTAATTAAAAAGGTTTAAATTAATGATAAAATTGAAAGAAAAGATATTATATAAAAATTTGATATTTTTTTTATATATGTATAAATATTTTTTTTTTAAAATGTCTTATTTTATTGAATTAAAAACTATAAAATATACATCAAATTATTTGACTGCAAGGATAAATTTGGAAGAACAAACAACACTAAAACTTGACATTTCTTTTATACATAGTATATAGATAATAATTAAGTATACTTCTTACACACTAAAAACAAATAATAAGTATATATATTATTTTATTATTATTTTTTTGTCTACGAGATAATTAATAACACTAAAAACTTATATATACAAATGCCAAGTCATAAATTAAAAATAAAAATATAATATTCAATTTAATAATATTAAAATTTATATACTATAATTATTTAATTCTAAATATGGTGCCACTTGAACCAACTAATATTTGATAACCCATACACTCTTAATTATGCATTTTAATATATCACATGCTTTAGAAATTTGGTTCCTATACAATGCTTTTTTTGTACTTTCTGTTGTTTGGATATTCTTTGTAACAAATTCTACTTAAGTATGCTCAAGGATTCTAGGATTTAGCTTTAGTCGCTTTCTTTTTTCTTTTAGATATAAAGCTTTGGTCGCTTTCTTTATTGAAGACTAATGTAGACAATTAGAACATATATACAATAATTCAATATATAATAGGTAATCTAGCTACTGCACAACATTAAATTAAGAAAAGAAAGATGACTCAGCTCAACACTATATAGTTATATATGTATGTGCCTCTTTTTAAGAGCATTGTTCAACAAAAATAAGTTGGCATTATCAAAATAATGATACAGGGGACTTATAAATGGGAGGATGAAAAAATAAGAAGAAAAAAAAAAGATTAGGCAGAAAACAAGGTGGAGGACGATGAACATTAATTGAACACTAAGATCAAATGAAATCCTTTACCATCATATATGGGACAAAAGTGACCATCCAAGCTGTCCTAAACTATAGGGAAAAATCAAAAGTGGTGTAGCATAGTAATGCTATGAAGACTAAATATTGAGAAATTTAAGTGTGTATTTGGTTCAATGGTCAACAAAAACTAATTTTTAAATAATTAATATTAGAAAGAAGTAGGTTGAATATAAAATAAATTATATTTGAATGTATTTAGATAAAATGAATTGAATAATGAATTTTAATGTAAAAGTAATATTTAAATTTACAAATTATAATTAATTTTATTTAATAACATCTAAACATAACAAAATAAATTTTAATTTTTTTTATAATTGATTTTGACTACTCCAAAATATTAAAATCAAATATTCAAAGAAATAAAACAAATCTTATAACGAGAGTTTTAAATATAAAATAAAAAATAAAAAAAATAAAAATCAAATTTTGTAAATTTAAACTTGGGTCAGACATACATAAGGTCATTATCTAAACTAATTAAATTTGTTGAATATTTATAACTTATCTATTATATTATATATTTACAATTAAATTGAATATTTTTGAAATTTTTTATTTAAAATTTAGAAATCTAAAATACTAACATGAGTTGCTTGAGTCTGTCTTTATCTAGAATATCCTAAGTCCCAACATTTGGAGGAAATTTCAATTCCAAATGAAAATAAAAGTAAATGATTATTATTTAATCATAACATTAGAGAAGTTTTGTAACTGCTAATTAACTTCCTTTTGGCGGCACAAAAACCGCTGCTTCCCACTCACTCACTCACTAGTATTGTATCCACTCTCTCTCTCTCCACCACAAAATCTAATCTCTCTCCAAACACTTTCTACTATTTATCATCTCTCAACTTTCATTCATACTTATTTTTTTTAGTTCAATGGGGAGCTCTATTGGCACCTCTTTTTCTTTGTCTAGTCTTATGTGTTATGAACAAACAGAATCAACTTTCTTTGAAGAAGATGAAGATGATAACACTCTCTTCATTAACTCACTTCATCATAATTATGATAACCCTTTTTTCCTTTTGGAAGATGAAGATGAATACATTGAGTATTTGTTCAAACAAGAAACAGGATTTGGTTCCATCACTCATTTTTTGTCCTATGATCATGATCATGATGATGATTCAAGGAAAAACATATTCTGGCTGAGAACTGCTCGTTTGCATGCTATTGATTGGATTTTCAATGTTAGTTTTCACTAAACTAATAAAGTATTGTTTTTTTTTTTTTAATACCCTTTTCTTCTTACAATGTTGCTTGCTTTGTTTTTTTGTTGTTGTTCTGTTATTGAATTTGAAAGTTGTTTTTTTTTTATTCAGACACAAGCAAAAATTGGGTTCAGTGTTCAAACAGCTTATTTATCAATCACTTATTTTGATCGGTTTCTTTCAAAACGATCCATTGATGTAAGCGTTACTTATTTTTCTTAATCTCATTTATGTAATATCATTATTATTGTTATTATAGTTTTCCAAATTTTGCTGATTTTGTTTTTATTTTTGGTTATGGAATGATGCAGGAATCAAAACCTTGGGCTATTCAATTATTATCAGTGGCATGTTTATCAATTGCAGCCAAAATGGAAGAACAAAGGGTTCCTCCACTATCAGAATATCCAATAGAGTATAGATTTGAGAACAAAGTTATTAAGAACATGGAACTTTTGATTTTAAGTACATTGGAATGGAAAATGGGATTACCAACCCCTTTTGCTTATTTGCATTATTTCTTCACTAAGTTCTGTTCTGGATCCAAATCACAAATAATTATCTCAAAAGCCACACAACACATTTTGGAATTGGTCAAAGGTGATTTTTTTTCATTAAAGTAATTGTCACATACTCGAATAAAATATAAGACAATTTTTTTATATTAATATATTTGGTCTAAAATTTATACTAAATAAAGACATATACTTTTTAATTATATTTTATTTGGGAGCAGATATATATTAAGATTGCATCTAAAAAAATAATTATTTTTGTGCGTGCAGATTTTAATTTGATGAATCAACGACCCTCTATAATTGCTTCTGCTGCTGTATTAGCATCTTTTGATTCCACATTAACAAAAAAGGCAATGGATCTTCGGATAAGTTTAATCTCAACATGGGGAAATCTAGAAAGTGTGAGTTTAATTAATAGTACTAATTTGTATTTTCTTCAAATTTAATACAAATAGTACATTATAAATTTTAATGATGTTAATTTCATTGTTTTGTGCAACAGGGACAAGTATATTCATGTTACAATGTAATACAAGAAAAGAGGAGAAACAAATTTAAGAAGACACCTTCATCGGATTTATTATCAACACAATCGAATTCGTGTGTTGTTGAGGACAAATCAAATGCTTGTTCAGGAGTTAAGAGAAAGCTAAGTTATGAGGACATTGAAGAATGTCATGGACAAAAGCTACATCGACCTTAGCTTGTGATCTCTATACAGAAAAATTAATTTGATTGATGTTTAATTAATTTTTAATTGTATTTTAGGTTTTGTTTTTTGTATTGAAAAATTATTATTGTTTGTTAGTTTATAGGGCCTAATGAGTATCATCCACCATTTTTGTGGAATGATTTGGTATTGAGATTGGGGATTATAATTCTTAGTACCCAAAAAAAAGATATTGCAAGTGACAACAAAAAAAGATAGAAAAAAAGGAAGAGTAAATAAATAAATTAAAAAGTTATTAGCTTTTTCTTTAGCCAATAGTATTAACTATTAAGTAACAATTTGGTGAATGAAAGTTCACAAGGATTGTGGTGGTGAAGTGAAAGATGTTACATTACATGAGAGAAAGCAAGAAAGCTATGTGGAAGTGGAACACTATTTATTATTACTAGTGTAGTGATAGTGTTTGCTACATTTCTATGCTTTTACAACTGTATTACTTTTTTATTTTTTATTTTTTATTTCACTTAATTATTATTTAATTATTATTTTGTTGTGAGTGGAATTATTGAACTAGTACTTATTAGTTCTAGCTTTTGTCATTTGATGGGGAGCTTGCTTGGGATGCTTTGCTTTCCATTGAGAATGGGAAAATGGTTTAGTTTGATTTGATGGGTCTGTGTAACAATTGGGTTGGGGCATTGATAAAGCTTGTAAAAGTTGAAAGTGATTATGGTACTATTGGTTTTGGTTGGGACGCTAGAGGTGCCTTTTCAGGAGGACTAGGTAACTTTTTATTAACAATTGTTGGTTTGTACTCTGATTTAGTTATGTTTAGTGTACTTTAAGATTGGGCCATTCAACTCGGACTTTGTAATGGCCCTGCATGTAAAAGAAGTATTATAATTGAAAATAAGATATCAAATAAATTTATAATAAAAAGATACTATTTAGTTTTATAGAAATATTGTGATATCGAGAGTTTGGTGATTCAGCACCAAATTTAATAGTACTAGCATGTGAGAGGTGTATTGAAAAAATAATTCAATATCATTTATCTAAAGATCAATTTTATAAGTAGAATTAAAGTTCAATATAAAAAATAAATATGAATGATTGAAGACGTTTTGTAGATTACTAGGGGTAGCCATATCTATTGCTTTATGGTGCTAGCTATCTAGCTTCACTTGGTGGGTTTTGTTTCCCATTTTCTTTAGTGAAGATTATGGTTGTTATATGATTGGTGTTCGCATCTTTTTAAGTAAATATGTTTTTTTTAACAGTTTGGTTTTTTCATTAGGTTTCAAATATAATTATGGGTTGGACTAACTACACCAAATTTGCAAATTGTTGTCTTGTGTGGGAATTGGACGTTTTGTTTAGAGGTTAAGTACTCACATTATTTAACTCTATTATTAATTTGGTTAATAATATCAAGAAGGTAAGAAGGTCAAGGGTAATATTTCTGGTCAGCTTATCTCATGCTTATATTCTAGTACATTAACATAGTTAGGTATTAAAAACTTTAATACACCAAAATAGTTGGGAATATTATTTAGAGCATTTCTAACGGTAAGGGATTCTTTAGATGAAGTCCATTGTGTTACATCTTAAAGTAATTCGCTTATTTTCTACTTTAATAGTGAATTCAACATGACTCAAGTTCTACTATTTCACATCACTCTAAATATAACTTATTTATTTTTTACGATTTAACTTTTAAAAAATCATATTATATTCCATTATTTTAATTTATACATTAATATTTAATTTATATGTAATTTTATTATAACTTAAAATATTAATTTAAATATTCTAATTAATATTATTATACATTATTTTAATTTAAAATAAAAATAAAATTTTAACTTAAAATAAAAAAAAATTATTTAAAATAAAAAAAAAATTAATTTAAAATTAAAATAAAATTGAACTTAAATAAATTTTTGTACAAAAATTGTGAAAAAAAAATACGAGTAACAAATTGTTTCTATTAATAAACTAACAATCGTAATTAAAGAAGAAAAAAAAGGACTAACGATGGTATATTAACTAAAAAAAAGCTAATGGTTACAAAATTATTATTATTTAATAAATTAAAAAGAAGTTAACGGCTATAAATTGATAAAAAAAATAAATTTATTATTATTAATAAATTAATAAAAGGTAGCTGTTATAATTTTATTATTATTAAATTATAAAGCACGATTCTTTCGTGACAGTACAGTGATGATACATTGTCACAACTCTAAAGGTGAACCCACCAAAAAATGGAAGTTAAGTAATTATATGGTAGCGGACGAACTCATTTTAACTGTCGTTGGAGATGGGCTTCTCAAACTAACAAGGTGGTTTTCCTGATAAAAAAACCAAGACACTATTGCTAAGGATAAAATCATGATAACTTGTGTATATAACTCAAAATAGACAAGGCAACTTGAGATGTTAACAAAGATAGCAGTGATTCTTAGTTAAATACTATGACTTTGTACTAAGCAAAATATCATAATATAATACATTGTAATAATAAGAAAAATAAAATCAAACCTCTACAAGATGACATATATTTTGGATTTCTACTCTCACATTGAAATCTAATATAATAAAATTATATTGATGATCTCACCCTTCGAATTCATTATATTCTTAAACTTAAAAAATATATAAACGATATCAATTAATTTTAAATTAAAAAATATATAAATGATATCAATTAATTTTAAATATAATATCGTCAATATAATATCCTCTAATAAGATTCTAAAAATTTCATGTATTCCTCCTACTCTCACACTATCTATGTCACGCATTCACAATTGACACTAGGTTCTCATTAATTAAGACAACATCACATACATAGTACAAAGTTTTACTTTAGTTATTGAACATATCTAAATTTAAAGTGCCATTTAGTCTACAAGAATGTTATGGGCTAAGTAACTCTATAACAGCCTGTGATAGATTTATTAAACTGTTTCAAGTGTATGATTGTGAAGAATGGAAACGTGTATAATTGTTTGTCGAAGGTATATTTTAAACCTTATGCCATAGAAAGATAATCATTGAGTAGGTTGAAGTGAAACTTTGTTGAATTAAAATTATGTGGATATAAATAATTGAAGTATAATTGATCATGTGAAGTCAGTATAGTCTGAAAAATCTTATGTGTCAATACTGTAATAGGGTCAGTATAAATGGCACTATGTGCAAATTTAACAGCAACATTTAACCAACTAAGGGTGGAGGGGCTAACAGAATCTTGATAATTTGTGAATGAGTCAGCATGTGAACCATATACTTATGCAACAACAAATAACAATAAGATGGTACTCTCCCACGGTTATTTTGTTGTAGCAAAATACAAGAATTATGAATTATGACAGACTGTATATGTATGCTTGTAATTCGGCACCACTTGTGATGGGATGTAATTTCTGACACCAAATTCTCATTTATCATTTATCTTATCTTTATTTCACACCCACCATCTTTCTTTTAGATTCACTTTTAACACTTTTTTAATCCAGGAACTTTAAGTCTAATTATTTGCTAGGAAGAAATTGATTATTTCTTCAATTCCAACTAATTCATATCACTCGGGATATTTATTAAGTAGTTACAATGTGTAATTAGTTATTCATTAGATATTCTCATTGGCTATATAAATATAATATAACATTTTCATTATTAATACAATTTTTATTTATAATTTTATCTCATCATATACTTCTATTAAGAATAGTAATAAATTAACAGGTAATGCTAACTAAAATAATTAATTATCAAACGTAACTAACTAGCTGATCTACCTTGATAAAGTTTAAAAATACTAATTATAATTAGAGGTGTGATTTGAATTAGTTTTGAGGTAAAAAATTATTCTATCTAAAGATTAAAATCATCGCTATTCGATACGTATGACTATTAAAATAAATGATCTGATTCAAATTAATATGATTTAAATTGAATTGATTTTTAGTTAATTCAAATTATAATTTGTAAAATATTAGTTTAATATTAATATTATAAAATTATATTAAAGTAATAAATTTGAAGTAAAATATTAAATATAATATACTAAAAATTAACGTTATCAAATAATATTAATAAACGAAATAGTAATAAAAATATATCAAATTAAACAAATAAGTATTATCAACAAATAATTAAAATTAATAAATAATAGTTTAAT